>JANHGB010051105.1:0-15666 GCA_026283785.1 Coracopsis vasa
TCCCTGCCCGTGGCAGGGGTTGGGACTGGATGAGCTTTAAGGTCCCTTCCAACCCAAACCAGTCTGGGATTCTATGGATCTGTTCATACATCTTCAGTAGCTGCAGCAAGGCAGGGGGACAGAAGAATATTTCCAGAGACAAACTCTCATCCACCTAAGGTATGTGCTGAGAGCTGGTAAATGGCTGGTGTGCAGGACCCTGTGATCTGTGCCTTCATGGCCTCCTGGGCAAAACCCCTCTTCTCTGCAAGATCAACAGGGAGAAAAGCTGGACAATGTTGATGTGAACACCATTGGCCAAGAGAGGAGACCTGGGCAGAAGATCCACTCAACCCTATGTATCTGTGTTTAGAACAGAGGTGCTCACTAGTTCTCGAGGGATGAAATGGGTCCTGAAGCAGCACTTTCATCTTTGCCTTACAAAGGATGGTAAACACATGGATGACTCCAGAAAGTATCTAAATACCATGTTTTATGTCATGGAGTATAATGAAACACCTGCTTCTGTGACAGAGGTATGGGCCGAGTGAGAAGGAATTAAGAGGAGTGTTATTTTAACAGTTTAGCCAGCACTCAGGAATTGACTTAGGAAGTGAAGGTCACAAGTTCAGCAGCATTTGTCACTTCAGCCTGGTCCCTAATTAAACAACTTTTAACATTATAAAGTTGCAGTACACTCACAAGTGCTGCAGTTTTCATGCACTGTGTGTGGTAAAGCACAGGCATCAGACGGGAGTAAATTTCAGCCTTCCAATCTTTAGAAGTATTTTTCTTTATATATATATATATAAGAAAAAATATATATGAGTTCATCAGTGAGCCAAGGGCTGCTGAAACGTGTTTGGCAATAGTCCCTGTTGCCTCCAAACACAGCTGAACAAACAGCCCACAGCTCACACAGGGAGACAGGCCAATTGGGTAGGAGGGCAGGAGGGGACAGCGTGGTGGATTCGGTGTCCCAGCACAAGGAGAAGCACACTGCCACTTCTGTGTTGATATAGCCACTAGGAACTGGACTCAGGAACTGGCTGATCCTGTGGTTGGGGTGGTAGAGAAAGACCTCTCTAGTTTTCCAGTGTATATTAAATGACTAAAATGACTTTAAATAACCTTAAAGCTTTGTGTGTCTTAAAAAACCCCTGTTTGGGAATTTGACCCGTAGGGTTCTTGGAAAGAAAGAAAAATGAGGTTATTTTTTCATGATGGGGGAGAAAAAACCCAGGAGTCTGTTCTTTAAAGGCATTTGTTGCTTTCAGGGAGGGCTTTCCCGGAATCAGATTATTACAGCATGTTAGTAATGTGGCATCACTTTGCTCTTTTTATGGCATCCTTTTGCTCTTCGTGACTTTGCCACTTTAAGAGACTCTTTCTCTGTATTTAACATGTAGTAAGCTGGAAGCTTCAGGAGATTGACCACAGAGACTGCTGGCTGCACATGAGGAAAACGTGCACAAGACCAGATTATTTCTGGGTAGTGGAGTTTAGTGAGGCCACATCTGCAACCTGCATGAGTTTACAACCACTGTTAGCAGAAGCACAAGGAATAACCACCATCTACTTTAGCTGTGCAGCACAAAGTGCTATTCTTAGGACCGGCATTAGGAACTGGAAATCCAGATACAGAAGGTGAGGGAGAGAAGCATCTTGAGGGCACTGACTTAGAGAAATAGAAGGAGGTTGTGCCCTTCAGCATCAGCTGTAGCTCCCAAGGAGCAGCAAAACACTGTGGCAACCAGGTCCAATGAACACTGATGGTGCAGTAGCCTAAAACATGATCTGGAGTGACATGGTAACAGGTCGGAGGAGTGAGGAGTCCCTGCCCATGGCACAGAGTTGGAACTAGATGATCTTAAGGTCCTTTCCAACCCAAACCAGTCTGGGATTCTATGATAAACCATGGCTGAATGCAAAGAAGGTTTCCCCTCCTACACCCACTGTCTTGGGAAAGATCATGTCGAGAATGAGAACATCAATGAGATCATTGAATGGGATCAAATACTAATTTTACTTCTATGCACTTGTGGTCTGAGAAGCAGTTTTCCTATTGCTGATGCTCTTGCACAGTTCTGTAGCAGTGCTGACTTGGATATTTCATGCTTTCTGCTCCTCTGTTTTGCTTTGTTTCTCCTTAGTTTTCTTTAGTTTTGATGCTTTCCTCCTTCTTCATCCTTTCTTTTAGGAGAAGCCCTTTGTGTCAGAAGCAGCCAGGAAAAGAGAGAGAGACTTGGTAGCCAAAGAAATTGAGAAGTTTCAGGTCTCTATTCAGACTCTGTGCCGGAGTGCCCTGACGCTTGGCAGGATCATGGATTACATCCAAGAAGATATGGATGCCATGAAGAACGAGTTGCAGATGTGGCGGCAGGAGAACAGGCAGCATGCAGAAACTCTACAGAAGGAGCAGAGGTGAGTGTGGGCAGGGAAAGGCTCATTTATCTCTTGAGACAGATTTCTGGGGTTGGGAAGGGTTTAACTCCTTTTTCAAAGCAGATTTGTCATCAGTCATTTCTGTGGATTGGACTTGAAGCATTCAAGTCTTTTCAGCTCAATTTATCATGATGGACATGGCAGCAGAGATGCAAATGTGTGTGTGATAGGAGAGGGCTTGATTTGTTTGCTGCTTCTCACAAATAAAGGAGCAGTGAGGGAAGAGCAAAGTAGATTTGGAATGAGACTAAGAGTGCATTCCTAAATCACAACCTGCTGTCCCTGTGCCATTGAATTCAGGGTGTTCTGCAGTGGTGTTAATAACAGTTGTCATCTGTGCAAGGTTGAAAGGACAACACTGGAAAGCCAGGTGAGTGAAGGGGATGTACATGATAGAAACAAGGAGGTCAAGCCTCAAAACAGTTTCTTTGGCCTTACTTTGCCTCACCAATGTGTCTTTATGCTCCTTGAAACCAGAATGTTCTCTCCAGCTGTGTGTCCTCTGATCTTGAACATGAACTAGGTAGTGATGATCTTGGATTCACAAGCAGCCTAGATTTGCTGTTCCCTGAACACTCATGCATAAATGGGTGGCATTCTTAGCTAAGTCCTGTCTTGGTAGGTAGCAATGTGTTAAATGTTGGAATTCACAGGAGCTGGCTTAGTCCACTGCCTGGGGTGGGAACTAAGGCTTTCCTTCACATATAAAGTGTAATGATGTTAATTCCTTGCACTTCCATAGCACCTTCTATCCTAAACCTTTGACAGGCTTTAAAACTCTGGTTGGCCTCAGAATGCAGCACTGCTGCAAAGAGGAAGGGAACAGTGTTTGGCTTTATTTTATGGTTGGAGAAACTGAGGCATTGACTCACCTTTGCACTATGTGTCCTATGGATCCTCATCAGACCAGTGGAGTGCTAAAGCATGTCCACTCCTTCAGGGAAGAATGAGTATCAGACATGAAGAAGACAATGCTTTCCATGTATAGTGCAATTTGAATGCTTGTCTTTTTCTTTGTTCCTGTGAAAGACAATTGACAAATCCCATTGGAGAATAGTGCAATTTCTAGCAGTGCTTTTTGTGATTTATGCTAATGTGGTGGAAAAAAGGGGAAAGCTAAATGATTTTGGGATGTGGACTTTATCTAGGGCTCAAAGTGACTGGGTAGTTCAGAATGACAGCAGGCCCGTTTGGTCTGTCATTTCTCTGCCTGTTCAGCCTTCTTGAAAGATGAGCAAAGCATTATGGAAGTGGGCACATTGGTTATAAAGCCGAACAGCCCCATTCACTTAAGATTTATCAGTGTCCTTGTTTATTAGCATCAGATTTATTACATTTCCTATTAGTGTGGAATTACCTGCCCTTGCCAGCAGCTAGTGATGGGTCTGTTTTCATATAGAATCACAGAATCCCAGACTGGTTTGTGTTGGCACAGACCTTAAAGCTCATCCAGTTCCAACCCCCTGCCATGGGGAGGGACACCTTCCACTAGAGCAGGTTGCTCCAAGCCCTGTCCAACCTGGCCTTGAATACTGCCAGGGATGGGGCAGCCACAGCTTCTCTGCCTAGAGTGGGGTGAAATAATGCCAAAGAGCCTTAGCAGAAGAGCTGGATTAGCCAGGACATGGCTGTTTAGTGTTCAGTTGCAAGTGATCTCTCTTGAACAATCTTCTCTGTGTTGTTATCTTTGCCTTTGTGCTTCTTACTCTGAAAGTTCTTTCAGAAAGTGTGGGCACAACTTAAATCCTTTGCAGACTTTCAGGTACTGTATGTGCCTTCTTGGAAGCTTAAGTAACTTGGGTTAACACGTTTCCACTCACATTATGCTCTTTGTGTCTCTTTCAGCATCACAGACAGCGCTGTTGAACCATTAAAAGCTGATTTGGCTGAACTGGACCAGTTGATTAAAGACCAGCAAGACAAGATCTGTGCTGTAAGAGCTAATATTATAAAGAATGAAGAGAAAATCCGGAGGATGGTTCTTAGCATAAACCTGTCTTCCAAAAGGTGAAGAACTGGAACTGACTGACATTGCTACCAAATAAAAACAAAATAGCAGAGAAAACGAAGATATCCCTTGTTGAGATATAAAATGTTTAGGGACCCAAAGCCACAAACTTATATAAAAGCCCATTATTGCATTGATCTTTAGAAGTTGATATTACTTGGGATAGAATGATATTCATTTGAATGCTCAAGTTGCAGAGCTATTAAAATAACTTGTTTGTTTAGATGTGAACTGCTGTTACTCACTCACCAGGTCCTCACAGCCCTTTTTCCCTCCCTGGCCTGTTGAGCACAGTTTCTGAGCCACTTCTCTTTCCATATTCTTTTCATTGCCACTGAGGTTCCTGTTGAACACACTGTCATGATAACTTTTGCCCCCTTAAAAAGTCATAAAATCATAACCTTATAGAATACCAGGTTGGAAGGGACCTCAAGGATCATCTGGTCCAACCTTCTCTTTATAGTTTGAATGTATATATTTGATCTGAAGTTGGAAACAACCAATCTTCTGCAGGTCAGAAGGTTCCTGAATCCTGTTTGTTATTAAGAGGGAAGATTATCTACAAACCAAAGATCAAGAAGTAAAGCCTTGTGTAACCTGCACTTCTTTGCATCATTACAGAGATGGCATCATGTGTTCAGAGCCATTGGGAGTCTTACTGGGAACAACTGAAAATGCAATCCATGCATCACTGTGTAAGGGAGCAGAAGTATTTTATCTGCACAGGTGTTAATTCCATTTTTATTGCATCTGTTCATTTGGAAAGGATTAATTTAAGTGCCTCTTTCCTCCCAAATGCACGTTTCTGTAACGTTTTGTATGTGAATAATTCCACTGATTTATTTTACTCAACTGCAGGTGTCTGCTGTTCTCCTAATGACCTTTGGTGTGCAGTGCACATTAGAGTCCAGCTTTACTCCTAAATCTGCAAAGCATATTAGTGTAGACACAACTATATGATGCTGTGCTGAGCGCAGAAGGCTTTAGTCCGATGCAAGGCTCTTCTCAAGGTGTTTAATGTATGAGCACATCTCCTCCTCCCCTGTTGTTTGGATTGTGTATGAAGTGCTAGTGGCCTTTTTTGGGTTTTCTTCTTTGACTGGCATATCTGTGGGGTTTTCTTTTACTTTCTTCATTGCTTTTTCTGGGATCTGGACCTATGAAGAACCAACCAAACAGACCATCACCAAAGAAGGTGAGTATTTGCTATGTTAAATACAGACATTTTAAAGGACAGGATGCTCTGCTGCATGGGTTTTTGGGGTGGGATTGGAAATGAAGTAGGGGATTTGTGAAGGAATAGGAGACATTTTCTGATCTATTCTTGACAGTTCATAGAATTACAGAATCCCAGACTTGTTTGGGTTGGAAGGGATCTTAAGGCTCACCCAGTTCCAACCCCCTGCCCCGGGCAGGGACACCTTCCACTAGAGCAGGTTTGCTCCAAAGCCATCCAACCAACATGACAGGATGCTCTTTGCATTTTTATTATCACTTGAATTGTATTATTTCACTGTCTGAGCTTAAATGGTGAAGCAGTATTGTGGGTAGGCTCCAGGGAGGCAGGACTCCTCCTGTGAGCCAGCCCTGCATTGCTTTGTACCCAAGGTTGGAGCCTGTCCACTCCATCCATGAAGGAAAAAGGGGTTCAGGATGTCCACCAGAATCCCCAGAGCCCAGGACTGATGGTGAAAGCCTCTGTGGTTAATATATAACTTCAGAGCAGTCTGAACACTCTCTTCCTTTGCTTTTTACTTTCATCAAACAGTATGGGGTTTGATGGGATTGCTCAGCCCCCTGCTTAGGGGGTGTTAGACCCCGAGAGCCCCTGGTCCCTCAGTGCTAGAAGCCATCCTTTAAAAGAACAGAGAGATTTGTTACTAGTCCCCCAGCCTTTGTCACACATCCCATGTCCCTTCTGCATCCACAGCCAGGACCAGCATGGTGCTGCTGGAGCATAGGCAGGAAGGCAGTCAGAGGGACCAGTAGCAGGGTGTTTCAGGGATGTTAAGTGACTTTAGCTCCACCCTGGGTTAAACACGATTTAAATGATGACTTTTCCTTTCCCTCAGCTACTCTATTTCATGAAGTTTCTTTCACCAGAGCCTCCTCTCCTCATCTTCTCATTGCTAATGGGTGCTGCGGGGTGACATGGCCCATGTATTCATCTGTCCTTGAGTTAGAAGTGAGCATGCCCTGAGTTGGGGTGGAAAGCTTAGGGCTCATATCAACCTGCAGCTTGGAGGCATTCATTTGCTTCCTGGGAGACCTTAGGGATGACCTGCATCTTTATGCACCTGATTTCTTATGCTTTCTGCATCTAATATCACTTTAAACAAAGATCAGGCAGTGTCAGGGTTTAATAAGACATCTGACATCAGCTACAGTCATAGCTGGTGCTCTATCCGGGATTGCTTTGGTTTCCAGCATGGTAGAACAAAGTACCTTGGAGCTTAGGCTTGCTTTCATTTTAAAGGTTGAGGATGCAGCACCAAAAGAACCCCTAATAAACAACAGTGGTTCCTGAAGGGGGAAAGAAAATGGGTAGAGAAGAATGTCTGCAGGCACTGAGTCTCGCACACGGTGCTTTGCCCATGCCTTGGGCTTGTGTTTCAGCTTGTGGGTGGTTCATTAGCAAGGGGAACGTTGCTGGTGTGGTGGTTTGGGGTTTAGAACCCTTACATTGTCAGGCCTCCTGGTGCTAATGGGGCCTGACAGGTCTGGGAAGCAGGACTTGGATTTCACGATGTGCTTGACATTCCTCTCTGTGCAGGTTGGGAGGTGGCCACCGGCCCCTCTGGGTCAGGGCTGAGAACATTGGGGCTGTTCAGCCTGGAGAAGAGAAGCTGTGTGGAGACCTCAGAGCAGTCTCTTGCCTATTGGGTTACTTCCCATGAGTGCCTATTGGAATGTGAAGGGGAAAATACCAATTCCTTTCAAATGCTTTTGATTTCCATGGTTTTGTCTCAGCCAGCGTTATGTGATGTAGGGGATGCTGCTGACTGAAAGCTCATGGGAACTGGGCTCTCAGAAACAGGGATGTTCTAGCACTGGGACCTGTGTATCTTAAACGGTTGGAGCCTTTCTCAGCTGAATGTGCACTCTTTCCCTCTCCCCAGAGTCTGAATGAATGCACACGTGGATGTGACTCAGTCTAGTATATGTGATGGACTCAGGAGCTGCCAACTATAGAGTGATCTTCAGGTGAAGATCAAACCCCAGGCATGTCCTGCAGTGCCCTGGTAGCTGCCTAGGCCCTCTTCCGAAACGCTTCCTGCCATGTTTGGTGTGAAAAAGTACTAAGAAAGAACATTTCCGTTTTCCAGGGTGGAATTTAATTAGGAGGAATTAAAAGGTGTAGTTTATAGTTTAATTTAATGTGATGAAACAAGGCTCAGCTCCCTCCCCCTCCTGCCCAAACCCCAACCTGAGATGATGGCCTCCAATTGCAGCTGACAGCCATGGGAAGGGAAATGCTTACCAAGAAGAAAAGGGAGAGAAATTCCACTCCAGATTTATGACTTGTGAAGCAGAGGTTGCCTGGGTTTAGCCTCATTTTATGTCACACTGGGTCCCACAGACTTGACTTTGTTGTGTGCCCAGGAATGGGCTGAAAACTGATGGTTTTGGCTGGTTTTGCAGGTCACTTGTGTTCAGGTGCTATTTTGGGCCATGGAGGCTCTTGGTTGTATGGACGTGGTGAAGTGTGTGTTCAGACCGTGGTGCACTTGTCCCAGTGAGGTGGGGGTTTTCCAGGCATTTTTTTGGCTACTGATAGGAATTGGAAACATCAGGTTGAAAGGAATGAGAGGGGTCTGGCCCCAGAGACACTGGCATCAAGGACAGCAAGCACTGAATTGTTCTAACTTCCTTAATAGAAGGTGGATGAGAACAAGTTTGGAAAGCAGAGTTATTTATTAACTAATATTATTGGGAATAGATTTCTATTTATGTGTATTTCATATCCCAAAGTTCAAAGAGGTTAATGAAAATGCTCAGATTATGGTTCAAGTAGAAGGAATTAACTGATGATATGACTTGGCCATTATAATAATTGGTGCCATGGTTTAGTGGTGGCCTTGGGGTAATGGTTGGACTTGATGATCTTAAAGGTCTTTTCCAATCCAGTTGATTCCATGGTTCCCCCACCCACCACTACCCTCCGCCAAGATCAAACCAGCTGGGTGGCAAATGAGTCTCTGAGGAAAAGGAATGCCTTTTTCCCAGCTTTTGAAGAAGTAGACATCTATTTTAACAAAGGATGAGCCTGAGGACCTTGCTGAGCATCACCCTCCTGCAGGATGAGCAGCTGCTACGGATGCTCTTGCTCCCTCCTTCCTCCCAGGAGGATGCTGGAGAGGCAAAGACCAACAAGTCTCCCCTGGGGACCCATGTGTCTGTCTTACCTGCAAGGTCTGTTAAAGGTTAGTAGCATATTCATCTCTGTATTCTAATACAGCCCAAAACCTGAGGCAAAGAGAAGGAATTTCCTGTTGCTGTGAAGAACAGCAGATAGAGTCTGCATGGCCAGGGTGTACCAGGACCTGTCTTCTCTCTGTCTCCTGCCAAACCACATTTAGGGAGGTCTCATGCCTGCAGTGCTGTGGAAAGGAACAGCCCTTGCTTTCCATTCCAACTGCTTTTGTTTGAACAGGTAAGTATGGATGTGAATTCCTCCTTCCTTAAAAGGCCAGAAGAGCCTGTTCCAGGTGACGGGGATACAAACTGAAAGGGCTTCTACGGATTTAATGGAAAAGGCATATTTTAACAGAGCTCTCTTTGTTGCAGAAAACTGACTTGGCCTACAAGGAAATGGATGGGAAGTGGTACAGGCAAGAGGCATGGATGAGCTGCACAGCATCTCACAATTCCTGGGCAGCAGCCCAGCCACAGGGCCTGTTTTCTGGCTCACAGCTTTCCATGGGATGAGGTTGGTGGCAAGTGGTCCTTAGTTTCTTCTCTGCTTTCAGGTTTCTCTGCTTTTTGGAACAGCATCTACTGATACTGGAGACCAAGTGTTGGCCATGGATACTCAGTGTATTGCAGATCTGCCTGGGAAGGAGAAGCTGTTTGGATAAGGAGCAGTTGCTCTGAGCAGGAGGTTCCAACCTGCTCTGGCTTTAACCTCCAGAGAGAGAAAGGAAGTTTTTGTATCCAATTCAAATAATCCTGGTGGTACTTCCAGTGCGCATTCCACAGCTGGAAACTGCAGTCAACCTGAGGCAGGTCATGGGTCAGCATCAGTGCGTGGAGCATAGGGAAGGGTGGGGAAGAACCAGTTGTGACGCTGATTGTGAATGAGCAGCCAGAACACATTGATGCTGGGCTCGGTCTCATCACAACCATTGCACAGTGCTTTTGTTCACTGGAGCGGTGGCAGTGGGAAGAGAAAGAGTCCAAGATGCTCCTCTCCACAGTTCCCAAGTTACTCCATTGATCATCTCTGGTGGGTTGACCCTGGGTATCTGCCCACCAAAGCCACTCTATCACTCCCCTCCTCAACCACAGAGGGGAGAGAATATAATGGGCTGCAGCGGGATATCTGCTCCACATGGATCTCCATGGACTGCAGGGGGATTGTGCATTGTCTCTGCAGAGATTTGGGAGAAGGATGGGACAGGAGAGGAAAAAGTGTTTCCCTTTTTTCCCAGTTAAGATCTGGAATTCCTTTGCAGCTAACGTGCAGCTTGTCTGTCTCTCAACATGACTATTGCTGTATTGTATTTAGCTGTAAAACCCAACTGTGCTTGGATTTCCCTCTGCAACTCTCGGAGGAAGGATTTTCTCCCTGCCCTCTGAGCATCCTTTCCAGATCTCACCCTATTGTGCTCATCTCTTGCAGGCCATTCTTCTCACTGAGAGTTACACTTGGAGCAGGGAAGGAGAAGAGGACTGCAAGGCCAGATAGGATTGTTTAGGTTGGACAAAGATGCTTAGCCCTTCCTGGGCTGTGTAGCTTGATGTAGCAGGTAGGTTTATTTGTTCTCATCACACTAAGACTTTTATTCATGCTTCTTGGCAATTCAGCTGAGGAGCACTTTGAGCTTTGGAGCCAGGAGGAATTCATGTTGTTGCTATGTAGCCCTGTGCCCACTGGGTAGCCTGGGACGAAGGAAAGGCGTTCTCCTCCAGTTTTAATGTTCTCTGGCTCTCAGCTTTTCATTCCTGGCCACACAAGTGTCAAGAAAGAGCTGTTTTGATGTTTAACTGCATTAGAGGGCTGTAACCTCAGAGCCCACGTTAACAGTATCCTTTTGCAGCCAAAGTGGAGGGTGAGAGACCAGGGTGTCTCACAGCTACATACTGTTCTATTGTGCTGTGGTTTAGATCTGCTGATGGGAGCGACCAGAAGCTGTGTGTGAATGGGTGTTAAACGTGTTCCTGCGTTCAAATGTCACTTTCTCAAGTATCATGTGCTGTATTTGCATGGGGCTTGTGGGCTCTCGGTGTGCAACCACAGAAAGCAGCTGGAGCACAGGACCTCCCGAAGGCATCCAGATGCTTCCAGTGCTTTGGGTGACATGGTCTAGTGTGAGGTGTCCCTGTCTGTGGTAGCGGGTTGGAACCGGATGAGCTTTAAGGTCCCTTTAACCCAAACCAGTCTGGACTCTGTGATGCACTTGCAAGCTTGACTGAAAGTCAATTTTGGTAGAAAAGCTCCCACTGGCTCCAGCAGAGGCTGTATCACAGCTTGACAATGGGCTTTTGTGATGGAAAACCCACCCTCACAGCACCATTGCACTGCAAGGTAATGGAGCTGCATCAGCGATGTGCCACCTGCTGCCTGACAGCAAGGGGAGGAGAGGCACCTCACTTGCAAGTCTTTGGGGTGGACCAGGGGTTTCAGCCCATGGCTGGGCTCCAGTTGTCTTCCTGGAGTGTTTGTGGCAGCTCCTGTGCATCCTTTGAGCTCCACAACAAGAAGTGTGGTCAGGGATTATTGTGAACATGGGAAGTTTCTCGCCTCAGGCCAAGCCCAGGAATGTAGAATGGATTTGGACCAACTTTTATTTTTCCTTTTGGAATTTTATTTAAAGAAAAATAAAAATAGAGCCTTGGGCAAGAGCAGGAGCCTGGAAAATCTGATCCCAAAAGGTGGATGCGTTGTGGAATGGGGAGCGTGTGAAAACAGCTGCTTAAACTGAAATTGTTTCACAGATTGAAGTACAGAAACTCCCAAAAACCTGTTCTAAAACCTGGAGTGAGCTCTTCTGTAAAGGCAGAGGTAGGAGAAGAGGCCATCAGCAAGTCACCTGAACCACTCCCAAAGCCACAGGCGGCTGCAGGACCTGGAGAAGCCAAGCCAAATGAGAAGAGGCTTTTGGACCATGTAAGGACTGTACTGCAGTATGTTGTGCAGTGGAGGAAGGGGTGGTGTGAGGTGAGAGCCAGAACTGCACTGCCCTGCACCATGAAAACCAGTGGACATGCTGCTGAAGGTGGGAATGGGGTTCTGGGGAGGAGGAAGTGATGAGGAGTTGGAGGTCTGCAGCTGGGAGGCTTTACAGCTGCTATTGGTGTCATTACGGCTGAATAGGGGCTAATTACAGTAAGGCTTTGATGCACAAGGTGCTGCATTGATCTCATCGTGGGCAGCACAGAAAAGGGGGAGCAGTGCTCTTGAGCTGCCTGGATGGCTTCCAGTAAGCACAATGTGTGGCTGTCATTGTCTTCTTTGTGATGGGCTGTGCTCTGCTGGAGCCCAAGGCCTCAAAATCACATCTTGTAGGTGGATTAAGTTAAAATAAGGAAGAAATTAGATTTTCTTGCTCAATGATCTGTGATCTGTCCATTTTTAGCGGATAAACGTGCCTACACATATGTGTCTATACTCTAAAGGATGCTTGACTCCATTTGCTATATTATAGAAAAGTATAGAATATAGCCTGCCTATATAGGCAGGCTATTTTCTTTACAGGTTAATACTGCTTTCCTGTGCACTCAGGAGATCAAAAGGGGCTGCCTTATGGGATGCCTTAAGGGGGGATGCCTTATGTTCAGTCCCATCCCACTGAGGTCCTCCCAGAGGACCCCTAAGGACAGCAGTGGGGGGCAGTGGTGCTTCAGCTTGATGCCTCCTTCCCAGCTTCCTTCTTAATGGGCACTGGTGAGCATTTAGGCTCTGCGGGTCACTAGGAATGAGCTGATTTCTGTCATGTTACTACAAGGTGTGATTATGAAGTGTTAGGATATACGGGCTGCAGGGTTTTACAGCTGGGTCTTAAAGGGCTCATAATAAGAACAGAAAAGGGGGTGGGGGGAGCTTAAACTGCAAGCCAGGAGCACAGTCAAGTTAAGGAGTACAATGGCAATGCTAATTCCAATCCCTTGGAGAGAAGGGGGAAGGAAATGACCTAACTCCCAGTGCTGTCAAGGGAGAGGCAAGCCAGAGGCTGGAGGGGCTCCCCTGGGTGATGGGAGATGAAGCCTTAACATCTCCTTTCTCCCTTATCTCAGAGCAGGTGAGTGTCCTTGCTTTGTCAGGAGGGACATACACACCATGGAGAATTTAGTAGAATTCCAGCCTGGTTTGTGTTGGAAGGCACCTTAAAGCTCATCCAGTTGCAATCCCCTGCCACAGGCAGGGACACCTTCCACCAGAGCAGGCTATCTCCAGCTGTCCCTCCTTCCCTGCTCTACAGGGATCTACTGGAGACAAGGTTTCTTACAGGGTCACATCTTTCTCCTTCTGTGTTATTGGCCTCCAGCACTTTGCCTGTTTCCTAAGTGTCTCTGGCAGTGTGAAATGCCACAGCATGTTTTGTGGCATCAGAAGACTCACTTCCCAGAGGTAAATAATGGACCTTACAGACTCAGTTGTGGCAGTGCTAATGCACTGTCTTGGTGAACAGGGAAAATACTCTGTCATTACAGTAAGTGCCTAAGTAGGATGGGGTTTTATAGCTGGCAAAGCTGATCCACCCTCCTTTCCTCATGGGAAAGCCAAGTTGTCTGTATTCGATTTTCTTTTTTCCCTATGTTTAAAATGACTCAACCCCTTTCCTCTGTGTTCTGGAAGGCTTTTCAACATGGTGAAACCACACAGCAGCAAATCCACAGCTAAGTCCACAGAGAACTGATCTCACCTACTTGCTACGTTTGCTTCTGGTTCAATGGTGGAGAGGAAAAGGAAGGAAGAGGACATTTTGGCAAAGGACCTGGCAGCACACCATGGAAGGTGAGGCTGATCTTAAAGCAGTGCCCAATTAGCCCAAGGCAATTGGCACCAAAGATGCATCTTGAAGATACTGTCTTCTCTTAGATAGCTGAAGGACTGTCCTTTATTAGGATCAGAAACTTCCAGCTATGTGGGCTTTCCTTCCAAAACTATGCACAAATCCAGACTCTTTCCAGCTGGGCACTCTTCTGGAGCTGAAATTCTGGGAAGGACAAGCAGCTCTTCCCTTGTTTTACCTGAACGTATCTGTATGCTACCTCCTCCTGTCCCACATCCTTATGCATCTCCTTTGTTGCAGCACTGGGATGTGGGTGCCCACCACAGCCCTTGTTTTAAGCCTCCTAGAAGAAAACTTGCATGTGAAGGTTGGAGAAGGTCATGCTTGTTCTGTGCTAGAAACCTCTCACTGTCAAACTCTCCACTTTGGAGTGTCCAATTCCTTGTCATTACCTAGGGAAAAGCTGCTTTTGCCTTCCTTTGGCTTTCTTAGAAGCTGGGCATGAAGATGCTCTCCTCTCAAAGGTGACATGATGCAAATCCTCACACTAGCACCCAGTGGATGTAGGGCAGAGAAAGGCTTTCCAATGCCACATCGTAGTGCTGGTGCATCACAGAATTGTTTCACCAGGGTGCTGGGGTATGTCTGCTCTTTCAGGATGAGGAGGCATAAGGCAAAATCTGAGCAGGATGAGCAGAGTGCTACTGAGTAAGTTATTAAGGAAGAAAAAGCTGCTTTTCAGGTTTCAGAAGTTGGGAGCCAACACAGCTTTTCCATCGCTTTGGGTTAGAAAGGGTGACAAAGTGGCCATGGGCTGGAGTTTCCAGCTGTCTTTGTTGATTCCAAGGGGAAAGAAGTATACGCTCAAGCCTGACCAAAGCCCCTCCTGGAGGATCCATTTCCTGGGAACTCTCACTTTGATGGCTGTGAAATCCATAACATTTTTCTTCTGGTATCTGGGAAACTGAAGTTGAGCTCCTGTGGGGCTGGTCCTTGCTTAAATAAATGACAGTAAAAATAACTCCCAAATGCAACACCAACATGGGCACGTAAATCAAAGCCTGGCGTGCCCATTAAGGCAAAGTGTCTCCTTCTGCAGGAGCTGTCTGTGGAAGTGCCATCCTGCAAGTGAAATCCAACCAAGAGGGAGGAGGTAAGGTCCCATCAAGATAGGACTCACAAATCCATCAGCAGCTTCATTTCAGAAGAGATACAAGGCTTTAACAGGGCTGTCAGCAGCATTCTTCAGGTCACACTGCTGCATAAAAGAGAGTGTTAGAACCTGGGACTTAAACTAAACAGATTTCCTATAGGAAACACACACAAAATTACATTGCTTCTAAAGTTACTTTTATAGACATTTTCCCTGAGAAATATTTCTCCCTGGAAAAATAAATTCACAGGATGTAATTAAAACAGTTCTATGTGTACACTGGAGTGGCCCCCTTTAAGTGCTTCACCAAATGCAGCACTAAATAAAGGAATGAAAGCCAGCTTTGTTTAACTCTATTAATAACAATATGTATTAATTATAAAATGAGACATTGTCCTGCCTGGTTTATGGTTATGAAAATAGCCTTTAATAAGGCAGAGACTGGAGTGCTCAGCTTTGCAGTTGTCTGCACTGTTAAAAGGGCTTTCAAAATCTCCCCTAATCTACTTCTTTTACTTGTCAAACCCTGGCTTGATAAAGGCAATGGGGATCAGATTCCACACCCCACGGATTCTGGCAATAACCAGGTGCTGATGACTGTAATCTTTTCTGCTTTTCTTGCCATTTAGCTTTTGGTTAAACAAAAAGAGGCAACTGCATTGTATTAGTTTAACTTCCACGCTTGGGGAACAAAGCCTGAAGAGATTTGTATTGATCCATCACTGCATTAAGCGCTCCCAAATCTGCTTGGATAACTGGGGATAATGATTCCCTCTGTAGCTGCATGGCGCAGTCCAGCCACATGTGGGAAGGGAAGGCAGCCTGTTCATGAGGCCCTCAGTGCCATGGGTTAGTGGTGGCCTTGGCAGTGCTGGGGAATGGTTGGACTTGATGAGCTTAAAGGT
>JANHGB010051106.1:9798-44855 GCA_026283785.1 Coracopsis vasa
TTAGGTCTGTGTCTATAGGGACAAATGTGCCAGTGTCCTTGTAGCCATAGCAGGGATTTCTGTTTGGTTTGTGACTTGTGTCTTGAAGTAGACACCCTTTGAACATTTTGTTCTTCTGTAGCTGTCTGTATTACACCCGTACTGGAGATCCAGACTTGGCACCTTGCTGTGATCCAATAACTCAGCCAGATGAACCGAGATTTCTGAGGAGAGGACTTAAGATGTACTTCTCTACTTGGGAAAATTCATCGGTGTCCTGTTGGTCATTGTCCTGCATGCTGCAGGTTGCTATGCTGCAGAAACGTTCTTGCAGGGCTCTTCCACTGACAGTCCTCAGACCAAAAGTGGGGGTCATTGCCAGCTGCAAGGCCCACCAGCAGCCAGGGACTTTGCGGTGCCCAGGGCTCGGGTGTTTCTCCCTCAGGCATGTATGCTGTCCATGTGGAGAGGATTCCTCACCCCTTCTGTGGCAAAAGGGTTTTGGTGTTTTGGGACAGTAAGGATGGGTGAATAAACAGGATGGATTGCTAAGCAGTTCAGTGTTGGGTGATTGTCACCACATCAACTGACCCAGCATGGCCAGTGGCTGAAGACTGCTGCCTGCCCTTTGCTATCCATGTGTTTCTGGCTTGCCTTCTCCTGTCTTGCTTCCAGTCTGTCCACTTAAAAGAAATGCTAGCTGAAGAGACCTGCAGTACTGGTTACTTGATGCAGATTTTGCTAAAATGCACTGACACATCTGTGTAGTTCTGGCTGGTGGTAGCTGTGCATGAATAAACATAACTACTCATGACTGTGATGTGGTATCAAGCTACTGTAGATACAAAGCATGCTTTTTTAATAACTGTGTATAGTGAAATGGTTATAAATTCATGACTATGCAGCGTAGACAGGGTCTGATATATCACTCATTTGTACATTTGTAATTAATTGTAATAGCAAGATTGTTCTTTGCATTTATTCTTTCTTTGCTTCCAAGCACGACAGAGAGCTATAATAATCTTATACCTTAAGCTTGTAATAAAACATCATTGGTAACCTAGCAAAAAAAATTCTTAATTAAGTTTGCTACACAAAATCCCATAATGCTTTCTAAGATTTTTTTTTTTCCCTAGGTTTCTTTAGTGACTTTTACCTCTGAATATAATCAAACCCAAAATTTCAAATGTTTAAGAAACATTTCTGCCTTTTTTTTTTTTTTCCCCATCTGGATATAATGGAGCATAATTTAAGACCATGGGAAGAGGAGGAGGTAAATGATGCATGTAATGATTGTTTTAACATTTACAAGAAAATAATTTATTTAAATTGGATTAAGCCTTAATATTATCACACTTTTCTACCTGATTTAACATGGGGGTTGGGGGAAGCGGGAGAAGGCGATTTCATGGTAAAGTGTTTTAAGTATTTAATTTTTTTTTTTTTGATCATTCAGGCATCCTGGCCCACAGCCATGTAATTTTTCCTACATACCAATGTTCATTGCTGTCTTTTATATTCCCCAGCTGACAGGGAAGAGACTATGCTAAATCAAACTGATGGAGAAACTGACCATCATCTTTACCCAGGATGCCCAAATTAATTCTACCAAAACAAGAGGTAAGGGAACAGCAAAGAATAATTTGCTTTTGTATGTTACTGTTTTTAAGTATTCTGTTCATCATGTTGGCATGTCTGGTATACATATTCAGAGTGAGCAGAAGAAGTACCTGCTTTAGGGCATGAGACATCAGGGGCTTGTGGCTTTCTTCCTTCCCTGGCAGTTTTCCTGCCAGCCTAATTCTGCTGAGAATGGGTCTCTGAGTCCAAGTCCAAACTTTAGCATCTTCATCTAATTCTTTTCCCTGCTCCAGGAGAGGGATCAAGTGGGATAAATTCTGTAACTATATGCTCCTCCTGCTTTGAGTCTGCTGATTGAAGTGTTTTGTTTATAATAGATGCTATTTTGGTGAGAAAAAACACCAAACCACACCTACAGCCAAAGGAGCTCCTTTAGTGGCAGAACCAGCAAAGCCTGGTTTTCCACAGGTCAGTGTCTCATGGTTTCACAGTGAATTACAGTTGTCTCTTTTCCCCCTCAGTGTGGTCATTTGTTAGGTCTCTCTCCCATGTGGATTCTTTAATGTTTCATAAGGTTTAATTTTATGTTACAGGATTTGCTTTTTAGTTGTGTCACTTTCAGAATCTCTTTCTTCTCCTAGCTATTTATTCTTTGCAAAGAATGTGGGAATTTGACATATCTGTATCTCTACTTCATTTTGTTGAAATAGAAGAAAATTAACTAGAAACTTGGTGTGTGACTACACAAACTTCAGTGTCCTAGCAAACCAACCAAAAGTGCTAGTATCTGGCTAAGTACATTGCCTGGTTTGGATTTGTGTTTAAGTTCATACCTTCTGGGAGAAGTAAGTTTGGATTACTAGTTAGTCCCGTTCATCCAGTAGAACCATTATCATCAATGGAAGATGTTATGGCTTTACAAAGCATCCAGGAACGATTATGTAAATTCCGATTAAAATGGCAAATTTCCTTCCAGTCCCATTTCCATTAGAGTCAATTGTAAGTCGCCCATCTCCTTCAAGAAGAGCTAGATTTGTTTTTACAGATGTAATCAGTACTCAGAAGTTGGGACAGTCCTATTGTCACCAACATACGCTTAATCTCTGCTATGTAAACCAGAGAAGATTTCCTCCCAGTTCAAGTTTCAGTTCACAAAGCTGGGGGAGGGTGTGTGTGTGAAATCTCGTATTTGTAAATTGAGCAATTTACCTCTGTGTGTTGTGGTGATACACATGGAATTTCATGATACCTTTTTTTCTGTAATAGATTCACTTTTAAAACTCAGAAGTACACTTCAAATAAATGAAAGGTTAAATTCTAAACACATTCTTAGTGTGTGCATAAGCTTCTGTTTACTTGGGAAGTGTAATATCAGTACAGTACTTCTCACTTTAAAGTTTATGAATTTCTTTCTTCTCTTCCTTAATTCTTTGAGGTGTCAGTACTGAGAAAGATGAATCATTTATTAGTGGGAGGCCTGACACATGATGAAATCACTATCTGACACTTCAGTAACTTCCAGTGCTGTTCTGTGAACATTTAGCAAAGCGCAGATGATGTGATGTTGCAGTTCTGTGGGTAGTGCTTTTTTTTTTCCTTTTTTTTTAATGGATGAAATGCTTTATCATCATAGTGTGTGAGCACTTCCCCATTTGGTATGAATAGCCTTTACTTATTATTAAGGATGATTCAGAAGCTCTGATGTAGGGGAAAAAATAGAACACATCTGCAACTGGCAGAGAAGATCTTTGTATTTCTCCTGAGAATCTGAAAAAGCAGAAGTCATCCACATTTTTTTGAGAGGGGGGATAGACAACAGATAACATTCATGGCTTGAGTGTTAAACCAGTTTGGAGCATTCCTGTTATGACAAAGCATGCAAATCTCCATTATGTTACAAATGAAGTTCACCTAAGGGGCAGTTCTGTGCTGGCCAATGGATTACCCCCTGAACAGGGCAGTGGTCTCAACCCAAAGACTTTTAGGGAATAAATTGGCATCCGAAAATAAAGCAATTGCCAATAAACAACTGGCTGCTTGCCAATAAGCCTAACAGTTTTACTTATTTAAAAAGAAAGAAAAAAAAAAGTAATTTTAGTTCTAGTGTCTTCACTCCAGTAAGCAATTCTGCAAGCATATAGGTTAGACTTTTTGTTCTGCTGAACTAACCCCTGACTACATCTTTCTCTCTTCTGCCTTCTTCACATGCCGGTATAAATGTTTTTTATTTGCTTCCTGCCACCAGCAAACACAACAGTATTTTCAGGGTATTAAGATATTTCTCTTTCTCACGCAATTTGAAATCTGGGCAATGTTACTCCCTCTCCTGTCCCATGCCATCTCACTCAACCATTCAGATGTGCTGCTGTGAAATGTCGCAGGATGGGAACTTGTAGGTATAGACTTGCCTCCTAGTACCAAGTCTGGCATCTAAAAGGTGGCTTCAGGGTTTTCTTCTAACTTAACTGGTTTCTCCCTTTGGTTCTTCAGAAGCTCAGGTGCTTTTCCCAGTAAATCCAGCCTTTCCTTTCTCATTCTTTGAACTGTGAGTTTTTTTCTCTCTTGCTTGCTTTATATAGTGCTCACAGCTCTAATGTCTGACCTTTCCAATTCCTAATGTGTCTGGCATCACAATACCTTGCAGAATGTACTCTTCACAGATATATGTGGGTCCAGCAGAACTAAATACTTGTTAAACGAAAGTGATGAGGGGAGACTGGAAGAACTGGCAATTAAACCCGCCTTTCAAGTAAAGATACAAAGTATATCTCCTTCTCTAGTGGCTAATTTGGGTATCCTTGATTTTGCCCTCCAGAGTTTTGGCTCTACACTATTCCACAGCTACTACTGGGAATAAGCAGGTGACCTTTGAAGGCAGTAAAACTGTTTTAACTACATGTTTGCTGTTTGGTATTTTGTGTTCCTCCACATCTCTGTGCTAGTATGCATACATATGATATGGTGATGTATGCAAACAAGTCAGCAAGTACCAAACCACTGTGCTCACTGCCTTAGTACTCAGGATCTGACTAAAAACCTGTTAAACTTCAGAAAGGGTGAGAAATTATTTCAGTTTCCAGTCCAGATAGACTTTGATGTGTCCCTTACTTTTCCATCTTTCCTTTGCATCTCTTTACGTTCAAATCATCTGCCACATTGGGCTTGGATCCTGGTAGTTCACCAGAGTGCCCTGGCTGTTGTGGGACACCTGGGAGGTTGGCTTTGCCACTGAGAGAGAGCTTCCCCCATCTCAACAACTGAGGCCTGCTTATCAATGCCTGTCTTGCCACAGAAAACTCTCTGTAGGCTTCACAGATCATACAATGCTGTTTCCACAAAACTCTGCATGCAGGTGTGCCTGAGGAAAGGGCTACTGATAGCAAGAGGAGGCTGCCCACCCCTTCTGATGTGATGAGGAAGCTCTTTTTAGGACCACTCCCAAACCTGAGCCAGTCAGAAAGAGCTAGATCAGCACAAGCAGTTTAAATAGCAGGCGTTGGCTAGCCCAGCCTTGAGTGTGGTTCCAAATGGTTTAAGCTGATCCAAACCAGAGCTGTTGCAGCCTCGCTTTGCATCACGTATATCCCCACCTCATCTCTTGCACTAGTGCTGGTGCTTGTGTGTCTCCACAGGACGCTGAACTGACAGGGAAGTGTTATGATTTTTTAAAGTTGGTTCTGGCTTTTCTGAACCAGTGCAGTGTGGGACCAGACAAGCATCCTTGCTGGCACACGAAAAGGCAACAGCTGGGGATGAAAGGACTGCAGCAGCCTCAACTTAGATTGGATTAGACTGTCATGGAACCACCGCCTCATTTGGAGAATAGCACATGAGCATCTCTGGGAGATTTGAGGGGATGATACCCCCAGGCAGGAGGAGGGGCTTTGTGATAGTAATCTCTCCCTGCAGTGCAGCTGACCCAGAGAATATTTGTCTACCATCTAAAATATAGAAGAACTCTTCAAACACATTTAAAAGACCTAAAAGTTTCCTGTCAGTGTTCTGTAAAACAAGTTAATTCAACATAGCCTTACACAATGTTTCTTTTTCTTCCATCCCTCTCCCTGGCACCCCACCCCATACCCTTTTTGCAAGCCAGAAGATATCCTCCTGCCTTGGCCGTCTTAGGTCATGTCATGATGGGCACCCTGCCAAATGAAGCTGATCTTATAAGCTGCTACTGCCCTGGTTGTTGATGGGACTGTTTGCACGATTTTTAATTCACTTCTGTGGTGCCCTCATTTTTTTTTCCTGCCTGAGCTTGAAGTGGGAGTGTGTTTAGCTGTGAACTACACTGCTGCAAATTCATGGTCTATTAGCACCTTTTCAAAGCTCCCCTCTGTGTTCTCTGAAGAATTAGAACACAGCTATAAAAAAAAAATTTAAAAAGCACTCAAGGCTGTTGCACAGTGTCATTGTTTCAGGCTTTGTTTTTAACATTATTGCTAAGCTAGGTTTGTTTGTGTGTTTGCTTGCTTGCTTTCCCCATACTGTATTTAAATTTGAAAACAACAGCATCAGTAATAAGATACTGATGAACCTAAGGTAGATGTGACAGCATAATGTGGATAGTACATATACAATTTGTCAAAGCAGATGAAATAACCCCACCTTGGGCGATTTTCAAAAGAAATACACTACAGTACTTGTCAGGTCTGGGAGACTACTCCATAAATATATTACCTGCTGGCATACAAGTATCACTTTGTATAAGGCAGTTACACAGTAAAGGAAAAGGGAGAGGCAGGGCAAAACCACTGATCTTGTGAGTCTGACAAAAAGCCATGATCTCAGATAGAAAAATGCTAAAATAAAAATCATCATGATTTGGGGATAACTACATTTATGTGTAAACTATCCACACATTTGATTGTTTTTTTTTATTCTGATAAGTGATGTTGTAATTTTTATTGGTGTATTTTTGAGCTGATATCTACTGTCATCAGTAGGGATACAAAATTAGGCTAGAAATAGACTTCTTTTCTTTAACAAATTAGTAAAAATTTCAGAATTACTGCCACAGTTAGGGTACGCACTTTGGCAGGAATATCCTGCAGTATGAAATGACTAAGACCTTCAGAATCAAAATCAAAAGCCTAAAGTACCACAGATATAATTTTTATGTTAAATATTTGTATTAGACTCTTTTTTTTTTTTTCAAGATCTGTTGTGGATCTGCTCACTTACCTTTCATTGAAACAACTAATGAAGGAATGATAGAGAGCAGGTGAATTGTGCTAAGATTTCACAATGCTTATCTATTTATGTATGTATATTTTTTCTTTCCTAGGATGTGAAAAAGAAGACAATGGCTTTCATAATATACTCTTGCACAACACTCACTCTGACAGCTTTCAACACAACTTCAGTGTGTTTGTAATACCAGTTGCACACATTTGTGCATATATTTGTATAGGGAGCTATGAAAAACATGTTTTAGAAATCAAAGGGGGCAGATGGGTCAAAATTATTAAAATCATAGCCAAAGCATGCAGTAAACTCTAAACTGCAGCTTGATTGCCTCTGAGATGTTAAGTGGTTTTCTTTCTTTGCTATTTCACTGGTGGTTCCCAGGCACATGGGTGTGCTTAGATCATGAGTCCACCACCTCTGTAATTTGTACTGTAGGAGCCTGATTTTTTGACTACAGAAAGCAGAATCATCTACTGAAGTGTGGAAGCACTTGATGTTGCCCTAGGTTTTGTATGTTAATTCTACAAATATGTTGATTTAACTCGATTGAGGCCTCCTGGAAAAGGAGACATCCCCATCCGTATAGTCAACCCTCCCAAAGAAAAGGCATAGGAAATGGTGACTTAAGATAAGGCATTCATTTGTCACCTGAGAGTTGTTAACTCAATGGCAGCGTGCTCGGCCATGAGCACGTTGCATTTGTCTCCTGCTGAGCCTTTGGGACTCCCTTAGCCAGAGGGATAAAAGCCCAGGAACCCAAAACAGTTGAATTGGCAGGATTGGAAATGTTCCCTTTCACAACATGAAGAAATAGTTAAAGAGTATTCTCTCACTTTCTTGGGCAGCATCTTCCAGCACTGAGCAACCTTTTCCAGTGCCTCACCACCCTCACAAGTAAAGGCACTTACTTTAAAGACCTTAGTCTTTGGCTTGAGCGGTTTGGTGGGAAATCGTTCTGTTAGAAAATTTATATCAGTGCTTATGGTTGCAGAATCCAGAAACAGAACCGTAGGCTGACCAGTCAAGATTGCTTTGCAGGACAAGAATTGCTAATCCACTAGACCTCTCTGTATGTTTTTGATGAGTAAAAGTTGAGAATTGGATGGTAAATGGACGTGTCATGCAGCAATTCTAACCAAACTACTTTTAATAAATAAAATAACATCCAAGTACATTCCAGAAGACTTTCCTTCTCCCTCTTTTCATGATTATACCTGCTTCTGAAAAGATGTATACCTTTTTCCCTGCTTCTAATCTATTTGTGGGGTGTAGCTCCCTATTACGGTATGCAAAAGCATATAGAGAATGTTAATAAAAGAAATGCCCATCACCTTTGATCAGACTTACAAATAAACTGCTTTTTTTTTTTTCCTTAATAGCTTATGTTTGTAATCTGGAAGTCAAGTCGTGGTTCAGGGAAAGGTGCAGAGGCTCATGTTACAAAGCATCTCCTTTTTGATGAGCAGTGTTAGCAGGCCTTTTTGCTAACCAGTTCAAAAAGACTACACAAATTCTCCAGTGTGTTCCTGTCTTCCCACATTATGGTCTCTGCTTGCTTTCTATGGTTTCTGCTTGCTTGTCAATGAGTCTAGAAATTTCTAAAAGGTCAATAATCCCTGAAAGATCAAAATGAGGATTCACTGCTATAAAACACTAGCATTTCTTTGTAATATAAAAGCAAATGTGATTCTTTCAAAACAAGGTAACTTCCAGTTGCCCAAGAAGAGTTCATCCACCTCCATCACAATGTGGAAATATGCCATTAAAACAAAGAGGTGTGGTTGATATCCCCAGAAGATATTTATACTGACAGAGACAAGTGAGATGATTGAAAAAAAGTCAGGGTCCTTCAGTTTAGGATCTGCAAGCTGTTGTTGGCCATAAATACAATGTTTATTCCAGAAGGGTACAGGGAAAATCTGCCATGTAGATTTCCACTTAGAGACTTCCTATACAATAGCCAAAAGACATTTCAGAGAACTCTTTAGAAAGCTTAGGATCAATAGCATTATCATAATGCGTTACAGGAAGGCAACAGGGAAGGTCAGGGCCTAAGTTTCATCAGTAGGCAAAGTTCAATAAAATTCTCCAGGTGGTCTTATACAGCAGACAACTCTGTGTCACAGAGGAAGGAAAAATGGCTTGTGTTAGTCTAAAGTGAAGGGCAGTTTGTTGGTGATCCCAAGAGTATGTGAATGTTCTCTTGGGCCAAGTTCCTTTCTTTTTTGTGCCTACATCTTCATTGACCTGAACAACATTGCACCCCTTCTTTGAGGGGGTTATTGGAAAGGGTATATTTCTGGAAAAAGTTCATCTGTGATAAGTTTTGCTGATGCCAATGCCTATGTGAGGATGGCAGTACATGCAATAACAACCATTTTGGAAAGCGAGGAGGTAGATACCAGAGAAAGATGCAGACAAGAAGAGTTTCTTGTTCTAAAAGACAAAGTTTTATACACAGGGAGTAAATAAATGACTGGGCACAAAGCCTAAACAGAAAGCCACTCTTGTCACATTAAATTAAGTTGATTCTTATTTTGCATCTTCAATCTAGCTATTGGTGGGCTCCATAAAGAATGCAGATGTGATCTGGAATGTTGATCAAGTCTAAGGATAAAGCGACAAAGAAAATGGCCACTGGTTTAAATGCCATAATTCAAATAATTGTGAATGAAATAACCCGTGTCTAAGACTTTCTGCCATGGTGAGTAGCAGTTGTTTGTGCTTTGCTATTTGAAATGTTTCTGTCTGAATTAACGATAGATAATTGTGGTCACATTGTTATAGTCACAATTTACCAGCATTGTGTTGGTATCAAGTGCAAGGTGATTTGATTAGTCTTGAATGAAAATGCTTTGGAAAATTGGGATGCTTTTTGGGCTTCTAAGATACTATTTCTTTTTAATGAATGACAACAGCATTTCTAACAGAAGTTTGCTTCCAGAAGGCATCAACGCTTGCATGACCTTATTGACAAATACAAAGATTCTGTTAATTCTCAGTGCCAGTGCCTTCAATGCATTTTTCTTGGGGGAAGAAAAAAAAAATCCAGGATGAAATTAATTTGCCTCCCTAAGAATAAAATAGCTCAATCGATGGCCTGCCTAACATAATTCTATATTTGCAGTCCACTGACAGTTGGGCTGTGAATTTACTAAGAACCGGGAAGTGATTGGCTTGTAAGTCTTCATGAAATAATAAAGCCTGGCATTGTGCTAATGAGAGTTTAAAATTCTTCACAGCTGAGCTTGAGACATACCTAAATGGGAAGACTAACTGACACAGCTACTATGAGACAAGCTACTTTACAAAACAGTCTCCTATATGGATGCTTTATTTGAGAATAAAGGTTATTTTTAAGTCCTATAACAATTACTCAGGTTTTTTGAACTGATTAGTGATTCCAGAATAAATGCATTTTCAATGAAACTACAGAAGCCTGTATAGTGAAGAACTTGGTAATGGCAGTTAGAGAACAGATTATATCCTGTGAGGAAGCTTAACCAGAGTTCAGGCTAACTTTAATGTAAATCAGGTTAAAAATGAAAACCAAAACCAACACATGAACACATGAACAAGTGTAGTAAAAAGTTGTCTTTATTTTGCATGATTTTTGCAAGATAATTCCTTGTATACTTCCCATTATTGTTGTATAGGAGCTTCCTATGTGCATCAAAGGAAGCATATCCCTTTAAATGCTTGCTATTTATTTGCACTCAGAAGTCCAGTTGACTGCTTTGGTGGTAGTTTCCTATGCTGATCAATGAGACTAACAAGTTAATAAATAATTCACTTAACAAAACTGCATTAAGATAATGCTAAAAGTTTGAAAAAAAATCTGTATAGGAAAGATTTCTCACATTCCTAACTACTTGGAATCAGTTTTACCATGGTGAAAGTTAATAGAGCTCATGAAATATTGCTGCATTATCTTCAACAGAAGTTACATACATACTTCTGTCTTAACTTCCCAGTGAGGTGAGTAGATATTATAGTTGGAATATCACCTTGTAGATTTTTTTGTTCGTTTTTATTTTCACAGTTGGAAGATTGAGATTGGACGTGATCTCTAATAGTCATCTTTGTCTAAATCACCTGTTGGAGCAAGGTGACCTAGAGTAGGTTGCCCAGGACTATCTCCAGATGTCTTTTAATCTTCTTTATCCTGAAGACAGATATAAATAACTGGCACTGACCTTCTGACTAGAAAACTTTAAAGTTATCAGTCTTTGAAGCTTATGTCCACTACTGTCATTTTATCAGAAGAATGTCCGAGCATTGCACAGATTTCTGGAGTATGCTCTTTCATAACACTCTTTTGTCCTCCCGGGTTCTGGCTCTTACAGGTTTTGGGAGAAGGGTCCATGCTGTCACATCTGAGTACAGCTTTCAGACCTTCATTCACATTGTTAATAATTTCACATTTTGCTAGCTGATTGTTTCTCCATTCACAGACTCCAGAAGGAAATCAAGCGGGGGGTTAACCTGGATGTGTTTTACTTCTTAGCTGTAATATCCTTGGGGATTAGTTTGAGTACCAAAGTGCCAAATTTAATTGTGTCTTTTTCATGTATTTCTTTTAGTATACTAGGACCTTTGGAAAGCCAAACACTTTTCTGAAAACCAAACACATCTGAAGAGTAAGCCATCATTTGTGAGTATGATCTTAACTAAGACTTTCCGGCTTTCCAGTTACAAGTTTTATGCCTGAAAGCTGTATGCAGGCTGTTAAGAATATACCCCTTTATAGCCTGATAAATATGTATATATACGTAATTTATTTAAGCTCTCTAGAGATAGAAAGAGAAAAAGATGAAATCCTGATAACCTATCTAGGAGACTTAACTGTGCTGGTTCACTTAAACCACTCTAGTCTGGGACAATCATCTAAATGATGTGTAAATAACTGTCATCTCAGGACCTTTAGCAAGGCTTAGTGCTTTGTATTTGACTTACTAGAAGCTTTTAATGACTAGTATGAAGTCACAGAACAGAGCTACAGATATATAGTTACACATTCAGAAGACTCTATTAGTGGCCTTTTTAGCTGTGAATTTACAATTTGAGAATTTCCAAGAGAGTATATTTTCTGAGACAAATTTAATTGCCTTAGGATAATTTTAATTTTTTTTTTCTTTAATGTGATTTGTCATGGTAGAACCTAGACATTTTCCATGTGGGTTTACTCTGTGCTTTCTGTGGCCTGCAAGGAATTAGTTTTAATTAATATGAGTGGCAAATGCATTGTTGAAATAGTCGTTGTGGCAGACACGCCTTTATGTTAGCAGTTGGGTTAAACAGCCCCTTTTATCAGAGCTATTAGCACCTAATATTACTGCCTGATTAAAGATCATTCAGTGGATTATCCAGTCCCAATGCTTCCATAGACCCCCAGACAGGTGCTCAAATAAGAAATTATGTAAAGTAAATGAGCACTAGTATCACATTGTTCGTGGCTTTATCTTGGCTGCAGAAAAGGAAAAAGTTATTGGCCTGTTTGATTAATTTATTTATTTATTTTTAATCCCTTGTAAATAGCAGGTTAATTTGTACAATCCCTGTACATTTACATTGCAAAGAAGGCAAGATCAGCACTAAGGCCTTTGTCCTATAGTTGACCTGACTTTCTTGTCTCATCAGAGTCCTCTGCCTTTCCTCCACCCAGGCTGCTTATGAGGATAGGTGTGCTTTTACACTAAAGCCACAATATTTCTGGGTTTGTTTTGGTTTTCTGTTTTGTTTTTGATGGTGGAAGCAGCGTGTAATATGGACAGTCTATTCTGTGTCTCTAGAAGTGCTTTTTATTTTAAATTCACGCATTTAGACTGGGCTTGTAGGTAAACTGGAAATGCGTAACTTAAGAAGGCAGGAAATCCCACAAGGGTTCACAGAGCATAGCTTAGCTGACAGTTCGCTTTTTAATGGGTGAAATGAAACCTTGACATTAATGAGCACAGGCCCCCTGACTTCAGTGGAATTTTGCATCCTTATACTAGTCAGATTTCTGGCTCAATTGTGTCGGATGGCAATTTATAGTACCTTTCATGTCCTCCTGAAAAGCTATGTGTCCTGTGTAGCCTGGGGACTGTTTCTGACAGCAAGGCTGCAGAGCAGAAAATGGTGGGCTGATGACAGACAAGACCCCAAAGTTTTTGTGTGCCTTGAAACAAGAGCAGTGTGTCTTGTCCCTGTTGATTTCTCTTAACTTTGAAAGGGCCAGAGTATAACATAAGTAGCTGGAACAAGAGTTAGCCCATAGGTAGGGCTAGCATTACCCTAAGAACTATCTGAACAGTGGTTATTGTAGGATAAAGAATTTTCTTGGGCAACTATGAAAGAAACATAGTAAAATAAGCACTGTTTATTATTGAAGTGTTATTCTTTGTTTACTGCTCTCTTTGGAGACGGTGTCAAAAGGACACACTGGTGTCAAGTGTTCTTGAGTGTGTGCTACCTCATGTTGCTTAAAAATGTGCAAAAAAAAATATCTCAGACTGTCTGGTTAGATAGAGGTGAGCGTCTAAAATGACTAGGGACTCTGACAAAAACAAGCTGACCTAGCTTGAAGCCTCTAGTTCACTATTGCTCTAAACAGACCACTTCTTAGGTTATGAAGTGGTGATATGTAAAGGGAGCTTTAGAGATGCAGCACAATATTATGAGACAAACCCATTCTCCCCCCACCGCCAAACCCCTGAAGCATCACACTCTGTAGAAGATGCATTAGATTTATCAATAGACCTTTCTTTACTCAACTGTGCTGCAATTCCTTTTGGGAAAAATTGGATTTTCATCAAAGACACAGAAGACTATAAAATTGGAAGCAGATGTGAGGTTGGATTGGATAGCTCTATGGCTGTTTCTTTTGTGGAAGCACTTCTGAACAAACCCAGCCTTATGCGTTCCTTGCTGTCTGCCCTGTGTAACACTCTTGCCTGCTTTTTACATTTTCCAGAGAACCAGGAGGTGCAGGGTGGCTAACTGATCTAAATGTGAACTTCTTCCCTATCATGTCATCTATCTCTTGATTTTCCAACTGTTCTGTATTCTTTGGAAGATATGTTTAAACAATAACCTCAGTATTTTGCTTTATTAACGAAATACAAAAAAATACAGGCAGTGCTTTGCATGTAGAAGGTGAATTTAGTCCTGGTTGCTAGCACTTTTGCTCCTTGTTTAGTTTATAGCTTGCCCATATACGATACCTCAGGTATCATGTGTGTTTTATTTTGTTGAAAACAAGCTTAGATCTCATTTACTTAGAGAAAGCTTTGTCTTCTGGTATATTGATGGTGTCATTAATGTAATTGATGAACTGGGATGAGGAGTACAATTTTAAAGATTATTAATTTTTTGGGGGTGCATTTTTCAGTGTCTTTGCTGCCACATGCAGTGTGCTGCAATGGAAAGAGAAGCTAAGCAACAGAATTTATGATGTTGTTTATCTGTTGATGATGTTTCCTCAGTTCTGATTTACAGCAGAACTGAACCTGGGCCCAGTGAAGTACAGTTTCAAGTCCACAGCTTCCCCAGAATTCCTGAGGGCTTGATCCAAGACTTTATAATGATTAGCTCTGCATTTTGTACCTGCTATATGTGAATGTGCAGTCTCCCAGGAGTTATTTTTAATCCAACACAGAAGTAGTATCTGATGAGGAGAGTCCCTGGTGCTATTGCACTCACTCCCAAGGGCAGCGCAGCAGCTGCTCCGTTGCAAGCCTTTGATGCTCCATTGTGATCCTTCCATGCATTGATAACTTGGTGCAGAAATGTTATACTCATGCAGGACAGAGGGATAGCCATGAGCCTGAAGGCTCAGTCCGTGTCACTCAAGGGTTAGCACAGGGCAGGTTCTCTGCTTCAGTGCTCCAAGAATTGCCATTTCAGCTCATCCTTTCACTTTGCCCTCCCATTACACAGCTATGCATGCTTTCATTTTCTTAGTTGTCTCCCCATCCTGCCCACTCACATGCTTCCTCCCAACTGTCCTCCAAGTCATCAAAGACTGGATCAAGCTCCTTCTCAATCCACCTGTCCTCTGTGTGCTGTGCCTTCCCCTTTTGTGTCTTCTTCCATAGGGTCAGCCTCTCTTTGGCTGACTTGTGTTCTTGATTTCCTGACTTATGGTGGTAAGCACAGTTGATGAGGCAGGAGGAAAGTGGCAGGGACTGCTAAACCTGAAGATCTGTCCTGCTCAGCCTGGAGCAGAACTGAAGTTATTTTAGACAAGACAAGTAATTAACTTGCTTTTTTTTTAATGGTAGAATAACCTGTTGGAGAAATTCAAGTGTGGAATTCAGACCCTGAGAGTTAACTATGGAAGGTCACAGGTATGAGAGTGAAACGGCAAATTTTTGGTAAAAAAAGTTACTTATAATGTTCCTTATGCAAATCAATACTTTTCTGGAATAGGTGCACATGAAACGTGACTGCTTTATGAAAAGTAACTAAGTCAAACCAGGAGATCAGAATTCAACCATTACAATGCAAAAGAAGAGATCCAGTTCAGCCCATGGATGAAGCTACTTGTGTAAGGCTGACCCTACCATTGAAAGGGTCATAAAGGCACACAGACCATGCCAGAAGATCTTCCTGACTGTGGGGACACTTCTGGAACCTCCACAGCTCACCATACATAAAACTGCACGGATTAACTGTGGATTTAAGTGACACTCCCAAAATTTTGTTAAACAGACCAGGATCCAGATCCTGTTCTCAACCTCACCTAGAGTTTCTGTCTCATAAAACAGGTAAAAGTTGGGGTGTAGATGTACTTTTCCAGAAATACAGGGTTACCGTGAATTTCTGTCTCTTTTCTGAATGATTAACAATGAATCACTGTTTTTTTACAAGTTTCAATGCATTTACCATATGCCAGGTGTCGCAAGAGCATGAGAACATGTACCAATTTGAAACTGGCTAAACAGCTTCACACTGGCATCTCTACTTGATAGTAGGAGTTTTGAGAAGGAACTACTTGAGTTTAACCTTCCTAGTATGTATAAGATACTGTCATCTTCTTGTGCATAATTATCTTTCCACCCCCGCCATCTAATCTTTGCTGTATTTCCCAGTAGGAGGATCAAAAGAAAGTTAGTTAACTGTAGCATTCATCAGATAATCCAAAGGAGACATTAATCTGGAAGACAGTGTTATCAAATAATTAATTCATGGGTTAATTCCATTCTTATTTATCTGATTTTCTTATGATTGTGAGTGTGGGTTTCTCAGCCTAAATCCTAGTACAAAGGGCTTCCTGCTTGAGGAAAGTGATCCTGGAGGGGAACAGAGAGAAAGGAAGGAAATGTGTATCTTCTTCAGGACACTTGCTAGCTACTGATAAGTTTCAAGAGAAATTATTTTTATCATTAAGATAATACTTGGTGAGTTGCCAAAAAGCTGGAAAAACAGTAAACAGAAAACTATCCTCATTTTGTAGGTATGTGCATAGTTAGGAAAGATTTGCACTGAGGCTTACTTTCTTACACTGGAATTATTAAATTTGTAATCTATTTCTCATGTCATCTCTGTCTTTTGGTTGTTCCAGATGACCACTGGTAGGTCACTAGGAAAGCAAATCTGTCTTTTCATCCGTGCATTTTCCCTTATGCTGCTCTGACTGTACTAGTGCTATTGGTGAGTACGTACTAAATGCAAACAGACCATATAGGGGAGAATCAGCACGGAAAGAAGTCAATCTGTGAGCAGTGGGACTAATAAAACCTGTTTTACGTTGGCTTGGTGTCCTTTGTCCCTTCCCCTTCACAGTGCACTAGGTTGACCTTTCTTCATTTCTTTTATGGCATGTTGTTCTGAAAAGAGCAGCGTGCAGGTTGTCTAGATCAGCACTGTGCATGCCCAGTACTAGCTGGCCAGTTCGTGCTGCCAACAGTGGCAGCTGAGCTCTGCCTGCTTTTCCCTCAGAGCAATCACTAATTTGGGTTGGCCAAAGTTTTACTTTTACAGCTCAGAGTTTTCTGAGAGGGAGATTAGGGGAGAGGGAGGGAGTGGAAAGAGGTAAACAAATGGAAAGAGGCAGATATCACAATCATTTAAGCCTCATTACGTACAAACCCAAGCTGAAAATGGCTGCCAGTGATTACCATTAATGAAAGTTTATCCAAAGCGCAGCAATGAGATGTCAAAGGTACAATGGCACCAGCAGTGCATTCAGGCTGTGCAGCAGTGGCCTCTCCCTTCCACCACTATGCTTTAATTACAATCCCAGTAACTTTCAGAATCCTTTTGTCAACATTGAACATTGCCCACCAAGCTGGGCTCAACAGCCAAAGTCCATTTAATTCCTTGCAAGAGGATGAGATTGATGTGTGTTGAATACTAGCTCTCTTTCTGCATCTTTACAAATGTGGGCATCATATGCTTCTTTCTCATGGACTTCCACAGGCTGTTCACTCTATCTGGGAGATTACATGAGGTTATAATAAGAGATGAAGTAACGTTTTGTTAGCCAGTTTCCAAATATTTTGTGACTGACAGTTTTATCTTTAAAAATACACTTTTTTAGAAATTACAAATATATGTCTTAGTTTGTATGTGGCATTTAAATGCTCTAGTTAGATTTGAGACACATATGAGTTTATGGCCATTGATGTAGATGTGTGTTGTAAATTGTGCTGTGGATTAGGTATCTAGAAAAGAAACGGTGCCTGATTACACCCGAGTACCTTAGGCCAGAATTACATTTTATTTACATTTTGTTGTGGTCTATGTTGAAATCTAAGTTGCGGTATACTGTGCAGTACGATGGAAGATACTGAGTAAATAAGAAGAAATTTCATTCTGAAAGAGGGCAGCATTTTAAAATTTGTGCCTAAAATTAGGCTGATAATTCATACTCTTCTGAGCAGCTGCGTGCCTGCCAGTCACTTCAAGTCAATTGGACCTGCAGATGCTGTTACCAGAGGAAAGTTTGCCAGTGGTAGCTACTGGTGTGAAAAGAAACTTAAGCACCGAAGTTTGAAAATATTTTATAAACATTTTTATCCTTCAGCTGGATATTGTTTTAATGCAATATATTGATCACAGTTTTGGGAGTTTGCAAAGGTGCTTCAAGAAGCTTATTTAAACCTTTGCCTATGTTCCAAGATGTGGATTCCAAATGGTGTGGTGGTTTTTTTGTAGAGACATGTCAAATAAAATACTGTATGTTTGCAAGTGTTAGTCAAATCCCTAGTGACCTCTAGCTCACATATTAAGGTCACTATGCAAGTGTCTCTGCTTAAGAGAACTCAGCATTTAAACATCCATTTAAAAATTGATTTGGTTGAATGATACTGTTCATCATGCCCAAGGCCCACCATATCCTACAGGAGAGAAAAAGGAGTGTTTCCTTTCTAAATGTTGTCAAACAAGAAAGAATGATTGTTCCTCAGTTTTGCATATGTCAGCATAATAGAAGCTTAGTCATGCAAATCCTTATTACTTGGCAGTTCTGCAGCAGGGAAAAAAAGAGCGTTACCATATTTTAGCAGTGTTTGTAGTTAAAAGTATGCCTTTCATTGTGCTTTTTAAGAACAGATGTCAAGGCAATCTTGAAAACATAAATAAGTGCTTAAAAATATTTTTCTGATTTTAAAAAGGGGAAAACCACCCCCTAGCTAGCTGAATGTGTTGGTCTTCATTTCCATAAAAAGACGTGAACTATTTATATGTTTCCTTCCACTACCATGGCGGGAAATAAGACAATTTTTCAGTTAATGACACATTTTATTTTACTATTATTTAGTGATTCTGCTAAGTGCAGTAGTATACTACGAAGTTTCAAATCATCAAGGATTTCTTAGCCCTTTATGAGACTACAATATGTTGTAGTATGTTGAGTAAATGAGCTGTGATAGAGCAATGATTTACTCATGTAGTCCATAGACACACATAAAAACCACATTGGAGAAATGCAGGCTGTAGAAACATTAGCAGAGTAAGGCAAAGGGGAATACAGATGTCAGTCACATTTAAAGGTGCTATTTACAATGACATAGAACCAAGTTTACTAGGGACAAGGCCTTTTCCATTATGGAATAGCGTCAACCATGAGAAGACTTGTCTGGTAGTTACTGTTGGCCATATTGGGAAAGACCTAGCCATGACTTACCGGGTAAAAACTGGCTGTGTCAAAGTCACATATTTCTTCTGAGCTAGCTAGAAGTGGTTAGTTTGCAAGTGAAGTTTTCCTTTCTGGCTTCCTTATGAGGTAATAATTCACTGACTTACTGGTTTGTATGTAGGAATGTCAAGAAGGGGTTTTAGTTGCTCATTTTTGCTTCTGTACTGTATTCAGGTACTCTGCTGAGGTTGTGAACACTGATTGCATTGTATAAATCATTTGATGCCTGTTTGTTTCAGATCATCAGAGGAATGAATGAGACTTCTTAATGCAGCCCTGCTCTTTTGTGTAGGTATGCAGAGAGTCATTGCTCTGCCTGGCTCATCTGGATTACCAGCAGACTCCTCATAGGCCATATTAATTATAGGCAAGGCTGTGAATGCCACCTATAGTTAAGCTTGCCTGACACTTTTCATCACAAGACCCTGTTTTCCATTGCTTATAAATTTGTCAAATGTATGTTATTTGGACTAAAAATGTACAGACTGGGAGACTGCATCTGACTGAATATCTAAACCTTCAGAAAAAATGACTTTTTTTTTTTTTCCCCTCCTGAGAACAAGTTTAAGAGAAATGTGCTGCTTTTTCCCTTGTCTTAAAAATAAATGTGTCTATCCATTTTGTTGAGATGCTCCAATGATTTGAAGAAAGAATTCAATAAGTGGAAGGTAGAAGCCATGTGTTGCAATATTGTCAGAGGCCAAGCTTTACAAATGTCCTAGTGTACATGCAAGAAGGACTCAAGTACTGTTAAAACATAGAAAGGATGTGGTGAAAAGTAGATTAATTGTGGAGATTTAAGTGAAGCTATTTAATAACTACTATTTTCCAGGTTACTGTTATATCATCCTTTTACCTGTGGAAATGAGGGGAAGCTCATCCCATTCACAGAGTCCCATCAGTGATTTCTTGCTTGCGAAGCACTCGAGTAGTGCAAGGATGGCATGACAGAAAAGCCGTCAGATATTCATAATCCTGGCTTTGTAGCAAGACTTGAGTACAGGTCAGTAAATAAGATCTGGGGAGCAGTCAGAATAAAAATTTAAAAAAAAGTGTTGAACGCTCATGTGTGTAATAATTAGCATTTGGTCTGTCCGCTGAATGAGGAAATGGCTTTAGGAAAAAATAGTCATGTCATCCATAGTCCTGCATGCACTGTGTATGCCAAGGGGCCTGAAATGCAATTGTCTGGGAGATCTTGGAAGATTGTAAGTTTTGAGTGATTGACTTTGTATCTGTAATGTTCTTTTAATATGATTTTTGGCATATAATTTGCTACTTGGCATTATGTGTAGCTGAAGCACTAGAAGAGGTAGACAAAGGCATGAAAATAAAGTAATTTTACTCTGAAGGAAAGAAACAGCAAATTATTTTCTTAGACCCTTGGATAACTTCCTGTTTTGTCTGCAAAATAATATTTTTCCTTAGAGAGGAAAAAGGTGTTAGACATAGCAATTTCACATGGATAGAAACTTCATCACATAAATAGCCTGCTGTGAATGACATTTTAGGCAGCTTAATCAATATCCTGCCAGGAGAAAAAAAAACAGAAAAAATCCCTCAAAAACCAGTTGTAAATTCAATGCATCTCTTAATTGGAGATACATTGAAATTTAGTCATAGATACATGTTACTTATAAAAGAATGAGAAAATAAACCTTGCATTACTCTAAAGTCATAACCATTCATATACTAATACTAATTATCTGTTAATAAAACATTTGTATGACGTGGGGGGGTTTGTTTTGCTTTGGGGTTTTTTAGGTTGCTAAGGAATAGTGGATCTATATTCTTGATAACAATTATCATACACAAGCACATAGCACTTTTCACTCAGATTTCAAAGAACTCAGCAAAAATTTCACATTTTGTAAGTGGAAAAAGAGCAGAAAGAGGTGAGGAGCTTGTCCAGAGTATTGCAGCATGTCTGAAGTACTGTATTCTGCCTGTAGCTTGGTGCCTCCCAACATCAGTACACCAGAGCTGCATTTTGTGCATGTTGTATCCTAACATGTGTGACACAGGTCTGCAGGATGCCCTTGCACAGTGAAATAACAGATTTGATTGTTGTTTCTAAGACCACAAGCTTGATGTAAAAGGGATTTGAAAGCTAATCAGGAAGTTAGATCTGAAACAGACTGTAGTTCACTAGCACACTTAACACAGTTGTCAGTGTTTGATTAGGAGGTATTTAAGGCTAAATATTCAAGTGTGGCATTTGGGATTTAGTGTTACACAAAAAGGTGAGAAAAGCTTCTGCCCTGACAAGAAGTTGTGAAAACTTACAGTCTTGTGAACAGTGGAAGTTTAAAAGTACAGACAGGCATGGCTTCTGTCAGCAGATGTGCTAGTTAGCTTAAACTGTCTAAATAGTAATGCCACTCACTTTAACTTCAAGTGGCTTTGGGAGTGTTTCTGTAAGCAAGCTCTGCCAATAAATGTGAGGGAGCAGTAACCTCTGTGAAGAAGTGATGATCAACAGCTGGGACTCTAACCTTTCCCTGGCATGTCTGCATCCAGCAGGGAACATCTGTCCAAAGCCTAACTTTCAAAATTTACAGAACAAAGGTATAGTTTGTTTAACAAAATTGCTCATATTAGCTAAGTAATGGAATGTGCTTTGATTCTGCTGATGCCAGAACCACCCAACTTTTACTTTCCTTATTTAATTAGGATCCATTTCTTTAGAAAACTCAAGATTGGGGTTTTCAGTTTGTTCATTTATTTGTTTTATGGAGCTTAGGTCATGTAAGGCTCTCTTAGCTTAGGAAAAAACTTTTATGTTACTCAGATTTTTGATTTTTTTTTTCTACCATCAAGCTCTGTAAAACTTTTAATGATAAAATTGTCCCAAAGCATGTCACAATTTATTTGGTATCATTTTGATAGGCCAAGCAGATGGGAGTATATAGTGGTCCCATTAACTGTTTGAGGTTTTAACACATGCTCTTGAAAAAGGAGCAGTGGTAAACAAAATTGCTTCCTGCATTTCAAATATTGCTAGGTGCTGGTGGTATCCATTATTTTTTTTACTGTCAAAATGGCATCATGAAATACCGCTAGAGAGACTGCTGTTTTGATTTAAGAATTACTAAAACAGCATGCAAAACATGCAGAGTACCATATGAAACTTCAGTGTGTCATGGTTCTTCATGTCACTAATTGGAATTCAAATGCTGTTTTGTACCTATTTTCATAAATAAATAGGAACCAAGTTTAGAAAGTTAGGGCAAAGGGCCCATGAAAAGAATTTCCTTCCTTTTTTTTTTTTTTCCCCTTTTTTTTTCCCTAAGAGTTGTTTTAGCCATATCTGTGTCTGTGAAAGTAGAGCACCTGCTGAAGAGGGATAAGGTCAAGTTAACTGTTGATCCCTACACTTACTACTTCTTGGTTAAATCATGCATTTGTTAGCCATAGAATAAACCAGCGTTGAACAATCCTTGAAATAGCTTGAACCTTGAATAAGAGCATTTTATTATACAAAAGAAGACAGGCAGAAGAACCCTTATAGATAAATAATCTATCTCCAGAACAGAATTACGTATTTTGACAGTATGTTTTTGTGGATAAGAGGAATTAAAGTTATTTTAAACTTCTCTCTCTTTTCCTCCTACCTTTGAGGTTATAGGTGTAATGAATACCCCAAATATAATTTATTCCTGTCTGCACTCCTTTCAGTATGAATCTTCAAAGCAACAAGGAACATCTCTTGTAGAAAAAAGGGTACTGTAGATGGTGAAATACGAATGAAAGTAAAACAGACATGATAAACCGTGTCTACCAGGAAAGCTCCCATGGAACTGCTGAATGAGGATTGCTGACGCTTGGAGTTGTGTAATTGTGAAATTTAGTGAAGAAGAGCTGTTGGGAGATCTCTAATTAGATAGTGTAGCCAACCCCCATAGATAATGTTTCCTACATGCGCCACTAAGGGGTGTTACGTCAGAGAAACTGATGTATTGTACACCTGGCGAAATGGCCGAAAAAAGACACAGACTGGTAAAAAGACATGGAAAGTTTTTCTAGGGTGGATCTTTTTGTGTGTGATCTATCCGATTCTGGGGTATTCAGCACAGCTGTGAAGGAAAAGAAAGGTTTTGTATTATCTGGAAAGTGGAGAGGTGGGTAGATACCCAGTAGATATTGTAGTTTCATTGTAGTTTCATTGTAGTTTCCATTTGCCTTCATTCTGCCATTTAGAAGATGATAAAATGAGCACCTCATCCTAACTGCTATGTTTTGCACACATCACAGATAAGAGAGTGAAAAATATCATTCATTATTTGTAACTTACTTTTTAAAAAAAATCTCCTTTTGCAGTTGGGGCAGCATGTTGTGGGTTTTTTGATGGAAGAATTCTCCATTTACTTTGCATGTCGTTCTTTTAGAAATACATTATTTTCATACAGGAAGGTGTTGGTGGCTGCCATCAGATGGTTCTTATATCAGTAGAAGGTTTTAGGTCTGGGTGAAGATGTTAAATGTGCTAAACAGCTTTCCTTTGGGCTAAATGATAGGAATATTTAAACATGTTTTTAGCTGCTTGTAGGAAGGCAGTAATCAAGCAAAGCAAAGGCTGAGCAGAATTAGGCTGTGCAGTCTGAGGGACTGGTTCCAAATGCAGCAGAAGTAAGTCAGGTAAGAAGCTGCAAGCATGGCTTAGGAGTAAGTGGAGAGTCGAGGCCCTTTGGGGCTCATGACTCACTGACCAGGGAGGCTTGGGCATGCTGAGCAATGGAAGTCGCTGGTATTTGATTTTTTACTTTGTGTGATTATATACTTTGCAAACATCATTGCACAACCGCAATGAACACCTGTTCGTATCACCAGCTTCTTCTTTCTCAGGGGTGTAGCCCATGGCTGGTGCTGCACATACAGCTGTGCAGGATACGTATCTGGAAAGAATTTGTGATACAATGGCCAGAGAAGTAATACTGATAACTTTCTTATCCTTGGCACAGAAATGAGAATTACATGGGTCACTCTTGACTCTTTACAAGAACAGTTGAGCACTGCTTTAAAGGAAGCCTATCTGTTACTTAGCAAAAGTACCAGACAGCTTGAAAATAAGGTGTGTAGTGAATGGGCCAGCATTTACCCTTCTAAACACTGTCCAAGCAGGCAAGATATCCCTTCACATTAGTGCAATTCTATCCAGGTATTTACTTGAGAAGTGGCTTGTGCAGTAACAAAGCCCAGTAACTTAGCTGCAATCGGGATCTGTTAAAAATGCATGATCTGGCAAAATTCTGGGTGGGTGCACTCAAAGATTGATATTGCTCGTAAGCTTGGACCAGTAATTAATCATGAGGAAGTTGAGAAGGAAAAAGAGCAGGACATGAGTGCCAAGATATTACCAAAACACATCTAGAGAAAACAGTGCTCTCATGACTATTTTATTAATAATAATTATTTTTTTTCTTAATTACAGCTGGGGTAATAGTTGTAGTTTCCAGAGAAGTCAATGGGAGCTGTGCATGATTCTGAGGTCTGATGGTAGTATCTTAAGTGCACCATATTGTAACAACTGTGAACATTGTGAATACAGGAATGAAAAACGGTTGCAAGCTGTAACCAGTCTGCATCAAAGTCAGCAAGGAAAAGGCATGTTGTACCCTGTATTATTTATAAAGTAGAATATGCTTTTACAATTAAAAGCTTGTGTCATAGGGAATACATGTAGGGAAAGCACTGCAACCTTGATATTTCTTTCACGTACTAGGCACAACAAGCTACTTGTTTTTGTGTGTCTTGCTGTGCTAGCAGCCCCATTGAAATTATGGAAAGAAAGGGAAGGCATGGTATGATCTGTTCTTTAATAATTGCAAAACACTCTAGGATCTTCAGAAGAAGGATGCTCAAGAAGTGTGAAATAGCTTTTATTAGGGGGGTGGTGTGGTGAGGGGATGGAGAATATCATGGGCCCTGATTCAGATAGTGCTTGTTTCGATCTGTCACATCTGAGTGGGGCACTTAAAGGCATGTTTAATGCCAAGTGTATGAAACCTTGTTGAATAAGTTAAGCATCAGCTGAATCAGGTGTATGCTTCTATGCATCTTGCCCTCTTCTCAGCTCTATTAGTCTACAGCCTGGGAGACTAACAGTGAACAGCAAAAACTTGGCAATGAAGCTGGTTTCTTACCCTGATAACTTGTAACAGACACATGGGTGATGCTGCCTGTTAATTTCGAAGGCATTTAACACTTAATCATGCTTGTCTAGTACAAGCCAGGAAGGACACTGCTTTCTGCAACCTCTAATTGGGTGCCATCAGTAATATAAGCCTAAGATTGTCCCAGTCAGCAACTGTATTGTCTAATCAGCACAAGCATGTGCCCATTGGGGATCAGACATAGATAAGCGGGAGAGAGGGAGAGAGAGATCTGAACATAACTACTAGATGAGCAGCATGTCAGGAGCATAGAGGATGTCTAGATTTATGTGCTTTTTGGCAGCGCTAGTGAGCTATTAATCATTTCTCATGAATAGAGCTCTTGTAAATCAGGGGTAGGAAACACATTTTGTGGATAATCATGGCAAAAATGTCAGCTTTGCTATTTGGTCATACGCTGATAGGATGCTTAGCACTGGAGCAGATGCAATCACACACATAAAATCAAAATAGTACTGCCCTTATATGATGAGTGGAAAGCAGGGAGGCAGTAGAAAGGTGGATGTTTTCATCAGTATTTGAAAAATAGGGAGCTAACATGTAATAATAGAAAAAAAGACCTATAGGTTTTTGAAAGTGAAGCTTTACTGAGGGAGCGAGGGCTGAGTTCTAGTGATCATCTGGATATAACACAACACATTTAGTAAGACACACTTTGCATCATTTTAACAGCTGGCTGATCAGTTCATGGTTTTTCTTTACTTTTATTGCCCTGCAATTTTCTGTGTATGGCCCTTACGTGCAAATATCTCATTAGTCACACAGGGTTGCATATTTCATAAAGTATACTGAATGTGCTGTCAGAATTAAATATTGCCAGGATAACAAGCAAGGGTGGGGTTTCTTAGCTTTATCACTGAAGGCAATGTTCATGGTGAATAGAAGAGTAAAAGTAGCTGAAAAACAAAACATGGAAGGTCTCCCTTCAAATTGTGTGAGGCAACTGGCTCTGCTGTGTGAAACCCATTGCTCAAGGACTGACATTTAAAGAGCTCTTGGAAGTGAATCCTGTGTGAGGGAGGTGAGGGAGAAAGCTGCACCCAGGGCTTTCCAGTGCATTAGTTGCAGTAACCATTCAGAGCTGAAAATCTCGATGGCTGAATCAGGATTAATGCAAGATCATTCTTAGGTTAAATATAGTGGTGTCCTCAGTGTGCTTTTGGCTCAACACTTTTCCTAATGTTCATTTCGTTAAGGGAGCATCTCCTCTACACACACCCTCCTTCCATTTTGTTCCACTGGCCTCCAGTCCTATGCCATTTCTCCATAAATTAGCAACATACAGAAATGGAAATGACCTGTGCTGTTGTCCAAGTTAATGCTGGTCACGTCTACACTGGAAATGGTTTCCACACAAGTCCTGGAAATGGAATGGTTTACACGCAAGTCCCTGGCTTTGGTCGCAGCATTAGGTGGCATCTGTAGGAGTCCTGCCCCTTGAAAGCGCTGTGATGGAGGCTGCTGTATGACTGTCCTGCACTGCTCGTCTCAACATGCTGAAGTAACAACCTGCGGGAGACTTTTAACTGCATTTCCTGGGAGTTGTGGGAAAAAAGTCCAGGCTTTCCAGACTTCCTGGGAAACGTCCATACATCCCCATGAATCACAACCAGTTTGAAATCCCCTTTCAAGTTAGAAGTCACGGATTTTGCTCAGGAAAAAAAGAACAACAGTGTTTTGAAAAGCTCTCTGAGTTAGCTTGTAAACAAAAGCATCCTGACAGTGACCAGTACCAGTGTTTTTCTGTATTTGAGTTGGCTCAAGACAAATTGGGTCAGAGCCAGGCTTGAGACAGAGATGTGCTGGGTCTATAGGTGTCACAGCATTTGGTGCTGTTGGTGTGTTCGGTGCTGCAGACTCACCCCAAGATTCCTCATCTCTCCCCTTTAATTACATCAACCAAATTATACTGGATTTCCTTCTGCAGAGCTAGAATAGTGGCTTGTATTTTCAGGGGGATTTTATTGTTACTTAAATTCTTGCCTTTTTCAGGGTTGTAAAGCTTACAGTAACCATATTATAGCTATGGAGATGAATTTGTCTGCAGATAGCTTTTATCCACCAGAAGGAGTGATTTCAGCATGCTTGAAATTGAGACTCAGTCTCAATTTGCTATTGCTTGGCTATGGGGAATCAGCAGAGAGAGAGTGATTCCCCTTTTCTTCTCTCTCTTACTTTAATTTCAAGACTTCCTGTCTATGCTTCTTCAGAGTTATGATGTTCCTGTGGTGGCTACAATTCAGGACAATTAAGCAAACAAACAAACCAGAGAACACACTTCTTCCAAACAGGTATTTCAGCATCTGTTTTTTCCTTTCTAGTTTTTTGGTTGGTCACTCCCCAGACTTTCCCAATAGGTGTTACTTCATTTGTTGTTGTGAAATTAGTTGTCTGTTTAATATCCCAAGACCTCAATCACAGTCTTAGAAGTTCTGTAGTTTCAGTTATAATGTCTCAGGACTGTGGTCTAAATACCAACAAATTTCTGGAGATGTTGAGAAAGGAGTGGGGTCATAGTTAGCCTCTTAATGCACTATGCTGACCTCATCCTTTTTTTTTCTTAGATGGAGGCTAACAAATTTCAGCTGTCCTTTCATTTCGCTAATTTAACAAACTTCATGTCTTACAGCGTGGGGGTCCAGCAAATTGCTCCCTGTTGCCATAATTGAGGCCACCTTCTCTTCATTCTGCTCCTGGCTTCACAGTCCTATCTCCTTTGCACTGTCATCCTTCTTGCTTGTTGTATGAGGCTCTGCTAAAGTGTTTACTTTTGCTGAGTTGCTCTTCTGCCTGTTTGATGAGTTGAAGTGGCTCTGGGCTGGTACACAGAGAACAAACAGCAAGAGTGCACAGTTAGGAGAAAGGGCTGAGGAAGGGAGAGGAGGAAGAATGGGAGAAGCAGAGCTATTTGTTTCATTGCAATAAACTAAACTATGACCTTGCCAATGGGTTGGTACAAAACCAGCTGAAACGGTTTGCTGTATTTGCCACAGAGGCATGAGAAGGAGGCAAAGTCCGTGCCTCAGTCACTGTGGTTTGATAGCCTGGTGTCCCAGTGCCCTCATGGACCTACGGTGGTGGTGCAAAGTCTGCCAGCAGACCGTGGTACCCTGCTCCCCTTGCATCTCTTGCCTCACCATGGCAAAGGCGTTGGATCTGTGTCGGAATCAACTGCCAAGCCTATACGCGTTAGAGCAGTGTTTGACATGGTCCTTATTAGCCACAGAGGATGCCTGCTACTTTTTGTTTCAGTTTCACCAGCCACAGAACTGCACGTGTGTCTGCCTCTCAGACCCGTTATCTTTATCCACAGCACTTTTAAAAACTATTCAAATACTTCTAAAGACTTGTTACTTGGGTGCCAAATAAAATAAGTAGAGCAGGATATTTTTCATCAAGTTCTTATTAAAAAGAATGTAAAAAACATTAATTGATACAAAGTCATAAAGATCTGAGCCTCCTGTTATTCTCAGAGCCCTTAGGGTGAAATTAACCCTCAAGTAGAGGCTTTTTTTAAGGCTTTTACAGCATGCCAGTCCCATGGGGGGTCTGAATAAAGATGTATTATGGAACAATTTTACTGTATAATTTTCAAGTTCAGTATCTGCCTGGATCTTTTCAGTGTTTAGCAGACTTATGATCTTGCAGTACATATATTGATCCCTAATCTTTGACAAATTGAGAGTTGCAGTGTAAAGCCACATTAATAAATTTGTCAACTTGATAAAAACCTGACCCACAATAAAGCAATATTTAATGTTAGGTATATATAGCGTAGAAATATTTATTATCTACTTATTGTATATGAACTTGAGATTAGTTTTGTAGCTATATGTGATATAATTATGCATATATACATACACATTATATGTACACATACGTATTATGTGTATATATGTAAATATGTATTATTTTCAGCTGTTGTGGGAAAAAGTTTGAGGAGGGGAAGGAGTGGTGAATACCACTGGTTTTACTTTGTGATACACTGAATAAAGCATGCGTCCAGCCCAGACTAAAGAAAATACTGCTATGACTTAACATGACATTTCTAACTGAAGAATGTAACTTCTGAACAAGATGAACTGGTTGTACTTTCTTATACTGTTCCTTGTGATTTGATGCAACTTTTCCTCTGTATGTTTTCTTTAATTTTTATGTTTTATGTGAAAGCTGAACAGGCTGAATTTGTTTGTAATTTGGAATTTAAAGCAAGGCTCTTTGTTAAAAGCCCAGAGGAAGTTTCCGTATGACTTATAGGCCATTTGGGCTCAATTGAATTTAATGGTTTTCAGCTGCACCTCCACAATGGCTTTGAAGGAAGTGAAGGGAGATCTATAGGTCTTAATTGCTCAAGACTGGCTTGTTTCTCTTGAAAAGGCTGTTTGCAAGAAGCAGGTTAGGAGTATTAAAGTATATATCCTGAAAGGGGTGAAGGGGCTGCTGTTTGAGGAAGGGGCTAGGATGAAAATAGCTTTAAGATGTTACTCAGCAGCTGAACTAGTCAGTCTGAACTGGTCCATGCTAGGTTCTTGTTTGTTTGCATAAAAATTATCAAATAATTGGAGGGCATAGCTAATCCAGACTTCCTTTATTACTCTTCCAAGGAATGAATGGAGATCTTGGAACTGACAAGATAAATTAGGCTGAGACCAAGAGAGAAACCCAAGCAGATAGTCCCTTTGGCCTCTCTCATGCTGTTTTACAGACATGAGTTTTTGAGTCAGCAGGTGAACCATGACTTCTAAGAGCAGTGGTTTGTTTATACTTCCACTGTACAAAGTGTTTCAGTGGAATGGAACAAATCTAACTGGGCAAATTTCTATTTTATATTTCCTTCTGTATGTGCATTGCCAACTGGCCTTATAGATTGTTTTTACTAAGTTTGCTAGCATTATCTCTGGCTTTGCATTAGGAAGTGTCTGACCCATAAGAATTTCTTATGACCTTGTTTTCCAGGCAAGCAGGAGAACATGTGAAATGCAAAGTTAGGAATATAAAGGAACTATTGTCTTACTTCAGATAAACCAAGAGACCATATTACAGGAAGTTAACCTTTGGTGTACTCTATCATTTTGGCCGGCATCATACAGGCAAGTAGGAAGGGGACATTCTCCTGAGGTACCCGGCAGATGAATGCCAGATGGTACTGTCATAATACACAAAAAATAGCTAAATACCCACCACTTGTGTTCCACACAAAAGGAACATTTTTCTTTTTCTGAGTCCTGCAGGGCAAAACTCAGACAAGCATCTTAATGCAAACATCACAGTAACTGAAATATGAGGCTGGAAATCCAAAGAATTCTCCAAAAGCTTTAAGTAGCTTTTTAGGCTTGATTCATGTTGGGCCTAATGGATTCTCAAAGGGGAGAATGGTTTATCAGAGAGAAGCATTTTAAGTACAGCATGTTTACGTGGTAGATAAATGGTAGTTTTTTACATAAAATAGGAAGGTTTGATGAAGAACAAAGTGTCAGAGCTTTGCTGTTGAGGCCAGTGCTGCCTATATTGTCTGGATAAGTGTATCCAATCCCCAGAATAATGCCTATGTCAAACTCTGGGGTCTAATTTTCTGAGGGGAACTTTCTTCTTTGGTGGTTTCTGAATCTTGGTCAGGAATGAGTAGAGAAAATCTCAGGCCACTGTCATCACCAATAGAGAGATGCTGCAGCACCTAGCTAAGGGGGAAACGTGTTTACTTTTCCCTTGTTGAAATATGTCCATTTCAATTTCCATGCAAGATTATAAGAACAAAAATATGCTGCTCTTTAGTGGAATGGCATTTGGCTAAATACCATGCATTTCTACAAACCTTAGATGTGAAGGGCTGCATGCAAACATTTACATAGAACATTATGGATGTGGAGCTGGGTCTCAGTCCTATAGGAATAATATTTCTGACTGCCTGGATCTTTCAGGCTATTAGATTTACTGCCTGCAGATAGAGGCCAAGTAAGTAGGTAGGTGTGGTGCTGTGACTGGAACTGAATGGTTAGCTCTGCTCTTTATCTCTTCTCCTTAAATCCTCTCCACCAGGCTTTATACAGCCTGTTTTCCTAATAGCTGAGCTTACCTAGTTTGCTAAAGCAATACACTTGTACGTGCATGCCTAAGTCATTATTGTTCTGTATTCTGGCCTATTCAAGATTAGAGAAGTCTTCCTCAAAGCTTCCCAGAAATACTGCTAATGTTTGTCTGTTCATTGTCTTCGGTGGTTGCATCTTCTTTCATTAACTAGGGTAGCTGGTGTTGAAAACCAAACAGAACATAATGACAGACCACAGCGAGCTGTCTGTTGCTGCAGATGGAGGATACCTCTAGGATTTGGGTCAGAAAATACTTGGCAAGCATCCCTCTGAATTATTCTTGTCACATTTTGAGGAAGCCTGCTTAGTGGCAGGGGTGAAGAAGGAAGCTGAAATCTTAAAATGGCTGCAATATGATTATTTTGTTTTGTTTTTATTTAGTATCAAAGCTATTTACAGCGTATCTTGCCAATTTATTTGTACCGTTGCTGGCATGTTTTTTTCCCGATTCTTCCTTTCAGAACAGGAAAAAGCTCCCTACAATCCCATTTAAATTTGCAATGGCAGGAAAACTGAGGCTTACTTATGCCCCCTTTAGAACCGGACCTTGCAGAGGTACTATAAGAAGCCATTTGTTTTCTTTAAACACAGTTCAACTTCACACAGGCTCACACACACATTCAGATGGTTTCCACTTGAAATTCCTCATCTAATCCAAATAGCTCTCAGACTTGACTGCCTAGCTGTGAAGGGGCTCCCCTGCCCTGTGCCTCCCCAAGCATGTGGTGCTGAGGGCTGGGGAAGGCAACACACTGAGGTAGTTTGCGTGCTTTTGCTTGCTTGCAGAGGCTTTAGTCCCCTCTTTCTCTGCTGCTTGTGAAAAGGAACAGTGATGTTTGAAGGAGTTTTTCATTTCTTTGGAGACTCTTTAACACACACTCTGCTGTCTTGGGCAGAGTCAGTTTGGGGTTTGCAGACCTGCAGAAAGAGGACGTCATATTTAAAGCTGATAATAGGGCAGATCTACAAGGCCTGGAGGTGAAACAGAAATGAAATGCACCATTACAACGTCTTTACCCTTGCTATTCTGTCTGTTTAAACTAACATCATGTATTGTTTATAGTTCTTCAGTACAGTCTTTTAAACAAATACCTTTTTGTTCTTCCTTTTCTAGAGCACGAATGGAAGATTTGGGATGGATGGATGGTGGCAAAGCTGTTGGACCCTACTGCAGCTGTTGGCTCACAAACTCTTCTGTCCAGGTAGTCCCTTTTCCCTAGGAAACGTTAGAAATTGCTAATGCTCACATACCCTCCTGTACCAAGACATTGTCCCTTAATGCAGTTGAAGCTGCTGTGGCTGCAAGCAGGGGAGGAGGATGCTGCAGGCATCAGGCTGGCCTGGGAGGAATGACTGTAGAGATGGGAAAATGCCTGCATTTCATTCCAGGTCCTGGAGATGCTGAGACTGTATTGCCCTGATTTTGTCACATTCCTTTGTCTTTATGGGAACCTGCAAATCCAATTTATCAATCACAGTGCAGTATATCAGCAGCTTTTTTTGTGTTTAACCAGTAGGAACTATTTTGCAGATATATCTCCTTTGTCTGTATATCATCTGCAGAAGTACTTGGGGTATCTGCACATGCGAACCAGACTTCTTCATTTATATTGCCATACCAGTTGTATTGCTCATTGATCCCCTGTATAGAACTACAAAATCATAATACTTTGATGCACATTTTAATATATCATACCCATTTTTTCTTAGAGAAGAAAGGAAGTTATTTTGTTCCATGTTTTCAATAATGCATATTAATTTTTGTGGCTCAAAACCATGCAAAATGAAAAAAAAAAGTGAAAAGACACAAAGACTTTTGTTCAAGAAGCTTTCAAACTAAATTGAGACTGAGGTGATGAGTTAGATTAACAAACAGAAGTGGGGCAGTAGGTTAAGGAAAGACAAGGGTTACAGAAATAAGATTAAATGCAATCCATGCAGTACACCCTAATATACTTCCTTATTCCCTGCTCTAGCCAGATGCTGCAGAGAAATGGCTAAAGATTAGCTCTCAAGGGCAGGGAATTGTCTTTGTGGTGTTTGTTCTTACAGTGTCTAGTTCAATGGACACTAGTCCCCATTTGAAATCTGTGTGTTATGACAATGCAAATAATACACACAAAATAGTAACAGTAAGATCCCTTGGCCCAGCTCCTTTCTGAGTGTTGTGCCCCCTTTTTTGGCTGAGCCTAACCTGAAAAAAAGGAAGGGCTGTGCAGCTCATGGGGATGCAGCCATTATTTTGTGTGGTTTTTTTTTTTTTTAAGTTTTTTCATCCCTTTCAGAAAGATGTTTCAACCTGTGACTAATTTTGATTTTAACCCTGCCCCTCTCCCTATTCCATACTTAGTGATATCTGAAATGTTTGGATCTGACTACGTGGAGATAGGAATACCAGAAAAGAGGGCCATATACTATCTGTGCATAGTCTGAAGCCCAACTTCTAATGAGGAAGCGAGAACAGGATAGATAAATTTGTTGAGAACAGTAGTTCTCAAGAGTAATTTTCCTGCAACTCAGATACTTGCAAAAGAGGCATCAGAAAACACTCATACCTGATCAAAGGTATTTGCTTCTGATGGCTGAAGTGAAGTATGCGTTTGAAACTGTTGCTCCCTGGCCTACTGAGCCCTGGTAGGTCCAGGTCTATTACTGCTCAGCAAAGCTTGCCAGAGCCAGAAAGATCAGTAGCTTTCTGAGCCATGAAATATGTGGTCTGCTCCCTCAGGATTACCATGTGCAGTTGGCTCCAGTGCACTGGTCTTTGGAATTTAAGAATACCCTGGAAAAGTCGAACTGTGTTTAGAGCTTAGTTTTATATGTGGTCTGATCCCAGCATCCATGCCTTAGACATGCTTCTAACATATTTTGGCTACATTGTGAGGTGTTAAAATTTAGCTGGAAAAGAGTTTAAACACTGCTGCTTTACTGGTTTGAGCCCCACAGCGGCCATCGTTCTCTGCTCCTTTACCTGTTATTTCATCCTTTAAGTCCAACTCCCTCCAGAAGCATGAGCTCTCATGCAGCTGGTAATTCTTATGTGTCCAAGTAATGTGGATTTGGGTCCAGAAGACATGGTCAGAGTTTGTCTAATTAGCTTCCTGTCACTACAGCCAAGGCAGAAATTTAAGGTACAGTAATTCATTTTATAGCTACTCTATCTGGCACTGGATATAGATTGGAAAAATTCTTTGCTTGAGCGAGATGTGTGGTAATATTGTTATGCTATATTAAAACCCTCTTTAAAAATAAATTAGATTCTCATGAGTGCAAGTGACTAGTATCCCCTACCACAGCCAGACCAGGCAAATCTCCTCCTTACCCAGGACTGCTAAATTCTTCCATGAAGAGGAAAGCCAGGCAAAAAGTTGTACCCTACTCTTTTTTTTCTGGTCACTCTTAAAGGCTTTGTTGTTCTGTCTTCAGAAAGGCTAGATAGAGCATTAGCTGTGGGCAGAACACATTAGGAACCATACCTGCTCTTCACAGATGTGCTTGCACATCTCCCCATGGCAGAGCAAGCTGGTGTATCAGAAAAAGGTCCCAAATATTTAAGGCAGAAATACTCCTCTTGTAAGTGCTGTTTTGCTTCTGTGTCTTCCTCTCAGCTCCCGAAAGCTGCCTCTTAAACGCCGCTTATGAATGGAAAAAAAATATGCACTTTCGAATTCTCTCCTGGGCAATGAGGGCTCATATCTCTCTCTCACACTGATACTGTAATTTCACACTTTTTTTTTTTTTGCCAGTGGTTGAGTCTTTCCTCGTTATATATGACATGCATGTTTTATTTTCATTAGGTCTTCTATAGTTTGAGCAGCCTGGTAGAATCATAGAATCATAGAATAGTTAGGGTTGGAAAGGACCTTAAGATCATCTAGTTCCAACCCCCGTGCCATGGGCAGGGACACCTCACACTAAACC
>JANHGB010051109.1:0-19595 GCA_026283785.1 Coracopsis vasa
TGTGTCATTCCTTTCTGACAAGCCCTCTTGCTTCCTCCTCCAATCTTGTTTTATGAGTGGCAAGTCTGACCTGCTTGGAACACTAGGGCCATCCCAGTGATGTTAGTGAGAAGCTTGGTGTAGCCTTCAGAAGCAGGACTTCTGTGAAGTGGTAAGCATCCAGCATGTTGTCAGGTGTCAACATGGATATGAGTATGATGTTACTAAGTTGGTCCATCGCATCATGCTTCCCTTGGGATTGGGGCCGATTTTGCAGTGTAGCTGTTTCTCTAGGCCTTTAGTAATGCTGTTTGAAGGCTGGCAGCTGCTGGAGCTGTGGTGGGAAGGGTGCACGAGAGGAGCAGGGCCTCAGCTTGGCACAGCAGATGGTAACGTTCATGTGCGTCTGAGTCTGTCAGAACAGGAGGGATGAGCCTGCACGGGTGGTTGAGCTCCTTTGGCCTGGAGTAATTTCTCCCATCCAGTATTGTGGCTGCCTTTCCATGTTAAGACTCCTTGTGGTTACGCTGTGTTCATATACATTGCTGCTATGCATCTCTTCCACCCTCATGTGCTTTTTCTTTTCTTCTGTAATAGACCCAGCTCTGTGTCTGGCAGAGAGGCCCCTCCGTTATCCCAGCCGTGGGAGCTAATTTACCTGTGTCAGCCTGAGCTCTGGTTTTACCAGCCCTTTTTCTTGTGACTTTTTGTGAAGCCATTGAAGCAGTTTCTCCATGAACATCTTGGCTGAAAACCCCCTGGTGCTTCTCACAGTACTCCCTGCTTTGTGCCGGGGACTGGAGAGGGAAGGGACTTGACACTGTGGGGGCGAGTGTGCCATCCCCACTCCCAGAACAGTTAAATTTATTACCTTAGTCCAAATATATATCCACTCGCAATTGCAGATTGAATCATAAATTATGTCAAACTTTAAACCCTAATAATTAATAAGTTTGGTAATGCAGTTTGCTTATCATTTTGTCTCCATAGCCACATTAGAAGTTTGAGAGAAGGATCTCAGCCCTGCACTTAGCTCTGCCAGTGGCAATAGAGATACATTGAGTCTTTAATTGCTGCAGATCCTTTGAGTATGTGGCTTAGAAGAGCATATCTTTATGAACTGTGTATACACAGAAGAATAAGTAGCTTGGCTTTTTCCTTTTTTTTTTTTACCTTAGAGATTTGGTAATGCCCATGAACTGACCCTCAGACACAGAGGTAAGCAAGTGCTAGCAATATGGTTAATAAGTTCCTGCTCACGCTGACAGCTGCAGGAAAAAAGGAAAATTATTTATGACATGAGCACAAAAATATGAAAAGGAAGGAAAAGATACCTTTTGTTGTAACTGATCTGCATCTTTGGCCATCTAAACAATATGAAGAATCTGACCCTTCTGAACCTTTGAAAATTTTGCTCCAGATTTTCCTTAAGTTCCCCAGTTCGGGTTCCTCACCACTGCCCTGCCCATAGCAGAAGGCCACTGTGGCTGAAAGAGCTATCATGCTCTTTATCATGCCCAGTACAGAAAAGATGGAGCTGCTGTAAAGTCTCCACTGAAGGTCCACGATGATTAAGGGATGGGAGTATCTCTTACATGAGGGTAGGCTGAGAGAGCTGGGACTGTTTACCCCAAAGAAGAGAAGGCTCAGGGGGAATCTCATCCATGCATGCCAGTATCTGAAGGGAGGGTGTAAATAAAAGGGATCTCTTCACTGATGCCTAGTGACAGGCCAAAAGGCAGTAGGCACAGGAGGCTGAAGCACAGGAGGTTCCACCTGAACAGAAAGGAAACATCCTGTTTTGTTTGTTTGTTTTTTTTACTATGAGGATGACTGAGATTGGGGGGTCTGGACTCTTGAAGATACTCAGAAGTTGTCTGAACACAGATACACTGCAATGTTATAAGATTACTAATTCCTGTTGGAGTTCTGGAGACATTTCGTTAACAGCAAAGTAGACATATGTTTAAAGTAACTTAAATGGTCTGTCTGCATTTTCCCTAGAAACAGGAAAAGTTACTTACCTGTTAATTTTCACATAACATTGTTTTTTCTTCAAAGGAAAGACAAAAGCATGCAGGAAGAGCAACAACTGGAAAATAGGTGCCTTTCACTATACTGCACGCACATGGGTCTGATTGTTCAAACTGTTATAGATTGGATGCCACAAGAAAAACTTCCAAAGGTAAACCACCACCAACTATTAAGTGCACTCCTTTTCACCTTGTTACATTTCATTTTGGCCATGCACCTCTTTTCTTATACAATTCTCTATACAAAAGGGTTAAATTCAGCCTGTGCTCCTTCCTTTAAATAATGTATACTTGTTTGTCCTTTTTAAGTCACTCAGCACCACACCAACTTTCTTAAAAACATGATGTTACGGATCATTCCTTTAGTCAGAGATTGTGCAGTAAGGAGTGACAGCAGCGGGAGTGCTTGGCTGAAAAACAAGGGAAAGAGCATAAAGTATCCCTATACCCACTTTTCCACCCTCCTTAAAAGCATCCAGATGTTTACAGGTAACTGTGAAGCACCGGCTGAAGAAGAGAGAACTGAAATGAGAAATTAAATACCAGTTCCCATAACTCTCTAAGCATGAAGAGAACTCTGACTAGAGGATAGCAATGCTTCATATTCACCCTTACCACCATTGTTGGGGACACCCTTCCACACAGCACTGATTGTGATCAGACATCCAGAAAGGGCAAACATTTGATATCTGGGGCAATCTGAGGAACTGCAGCTACTAACAGAATCTGGCCTTTCTGCATCTGTCTCAGTTTTTTCAAGATGTGTGACTATACAGATGAGCGTATTTCCTGGCACCTAACTTAACTCATTTACTTTGGGGAATTAACCTCCAAGTCTACTTGAAACTTCAAGCAGAATGCTTTTTAGTTGACCAGCAACCAAAAGTCCACCAGATCAGTGCCTTTTTGTTGCTCTCAAAAAAAAGTTAAGCTAGAAGTCTGGAAAACAGCTGCAATATCCATTGATATCTGGGATCTCAATGCTTCTTTGAGCCCAACAAGTGAGAAATCCACTCAAATTCACATGTCCTCCAATTCATGGCTGCATCTCAAAACCTCTTCAACAGTCAAAGGGGATCTTTCTGCACAAGGAAATCAAATCAGAACACTTCTGTGGTCTGTCTTCAGAAGAAGATGCAAGGTAAAATGCTAGGAACACCTAGCACAGGCTTTTGAAGACACCAAGACTGGCATGTGCAGAAGCTGTAACAGGTTCAAAGTTTCTGAATAACTCGCTTGAAACACCAATGATACACCCATGGTAACATTCTCTGCATTTCAGCATCATTCCTGCAAATGGTCACCAAACAGCAACAAAGGTCCAACAGATAACCCTCTGAAGAGCTATAGCTGGCTTTTGCTGATAGCTCAACAGCTTTTTGGAGTATTGAGTACTTACACTGGACAAGCGATCCAGTTCACGCCATTTATAACAAAGCGAGCTCAACTTTCAGATTCTCTCTTCCTGTTTGCCCTCCAGCACACAAACATGTATGACAACTGTCAGAGCTAGCCTCTTAGATAGAAAATGTTTCCAGAAGTTACACATTCTAATGTGGTATACATAATATTTCAGTATTCGCAAAATGTTTATCTGCTCCTTCGCAGACTAGGAACCAAAATATGTATTAAGTGCAGAAGTTACTAATGCAACAAGCAACTTCACAATACACACTCATCGTATTATTGCAAACAGCTAAGGAAGTCAGAATAAATGTAACACACAAGTTACAAACAGGTCCCAAAATTTTATTTAAAAAACATTCTCAAATGCAGCATTGAAAACAGAGAGAGTGGAATGCCATCAGACAGAGAACTTATGCTCAGTTGTGTTTTCTTTGATAAACTAGCACCACTGCATCACAAGTCACAGATTAAATTATTTCTAGAGGCATAAAAAACTTCCACTATTGTAAAATTTCTATGAGTTCTATTAAAAATTGGTTTTCAATTTACCACTCCTAAACAGATGAAAGCAGTTTGAAATTTCATATCTACTCATTGTTCCAAGTTACCCATAAAAGACGGTTTATTCTTAAGTCTAAACATCCTGATCAAGGGGAAAAAACGTCTAAAGTGAGCTTCATAATTCTTTACAAACTAAACAAGTAAGAAAAATCTACTGTGTTATAAATATACACAGTACGATACGTACAAGTCTAATCTTACAAAATAAGAACTTCCTAGTCCATAAAAATACTAAATCATCTACAAAATTTTCTTAGTGTTTAGTCAAGCTGTCTCAAGCAGTCACTACATCGAATTCCAAAACCATTGATCTGTTCCATAGCACAGCAGCTTGAACATTTTCACAACAGGAAACAGCCCAAAACTTCACCATAAAACTGATTTCTAACCCTAATTTCCCACTCAGATTTAGTGGTAATGTTAGTGTTTGCTATCTATTTTAATGTCACAAGACCTTTACATATTTCTAGACTGTGTTTGAACTATTCAAAGTGCTGTAAGTGCGATCAAAGAATAGAGTTTTGTATCTATTCTCCAGTACACTCTTCTCTGGCACTGGCAACAACTGCCAAATATTTATAGGTCTATAAGGCCAGAAAGGCACATGCTCATTTGTACATGCTCAGGTAAGTATGCACAGATACACACATGCACTTTGCTTTAAAGACCTGCCCCTAAACATTACAAGGCTTCTTTCTTTTTAGTAGGGAGGTTCAAGAATTCATTACAAATGATTTAATACAGATGCCTGGAATTCATAAAGACCTTGATACAAACTGCTTAAAATAACTGTGAGATTGTGGGTTTGGTTTTAAAATTAAGGTATCCAAGTATTGCTCCGGCGTACAGAGAAACAAAGTCTATGGTTTCTCACTCTTTATCAAGTGACATCCAGGTTACAGTAGCCATGTGATTTATCATCACAGTTCACACAGCATATGTGAGCATACACATACACATAACTTGTTCAGTACTTGTTCTTCTGTTGGAGACTACCTGCAGTCTGAATGAAAATAAAACTATTTGAAGAATGTTTCGAGCAATATCCTTTTGTACTTATACATACAAGTACAAGAAATAACAGAACTGCGCCTCAACCAGAATACAGACTTTCACTGACACACAAATTAACATGGCTTCCTTTCCACTCTCCTTCCCTACAGTGGTCTTCTATGACATGCATCGTAATAACTAGTGCTGTTAAAAATTAAGAACACATCCCTCTTGACAAAATTGACAAATTTTTCTAGGGGGCACATTGGCTTTGTGAACTGTTTATAATAATCCCTACAAAATGAGGTCTGGAATGTGACATCAGCGCCATTATACAGGATGCGGATAAAGTGATCTTTGGGTCTCTTCCCATCCTGCCACAGCTCAAAAACTAATCTGGCAGCAAATCTAGGAAATCTGGCATCTGTAATGCCCAAGGCACTAAGAACAGGTGACAATGTGACATCATGTGCAGAGTAAAGAACAAATACTTCTTCTTTCTTGCCTTCTACAATACGCTGCAGCCGATTAACAGTCTGGTTGAGGAGAGGATGAGTAGCCAATAGTGCATACAAGAAATAAAGTTTCTTTTCCTGTCTTTCTCTCTCATCCTCCAACTGATGTCTTTTGATCACTTTGAAGTGTTCCATATCAATGCAGCCAGTTTTGGTACATGGAAAACTGACATTGTGGCAAAAATAGCACAACAGAGAATCTATTGGGTTAGAAGCTCTCAACTGCCTGGTGGGAATGCCTACAATCTTTGCCATATCCACATATATTTTCTCTAAGTCATTGTTTTTCACTCGCAAACTGTACTGTCTGCGCTGTTCCTCTTCCAGGTAGTGGTTTCGCATAGGACAGTTGCAGCTTCCAGAGCAAAAAATGGTGCTCCACTGATGTCTGATGTTAATTTTCTTCCAGTCAAAATCTGGCAAAAAAGTGTAGAGCAGTGCCAACGCACTCTGCAGGGTTCGACTTTTTCCTGTTGTCTCCAAGTAAAGCTGTTTTGCTGTCCAGTCACTCAGAAGCAGTTTATGTTTGTTTATATAAATATCTCGCAATAGTTGTCCATTTTTCAAGTGTTGCACAACCCCTGAAAGAGAATTTTAAAAGAAATTACAACACATGATTAGAATATTCTGAGGTTTTTTTTTGGAGGGGAAAAAAAAAAGCACAGCTAGCAGTCCTACTGATAGATGAACAATTCGTTTAAAGGTCAAAAAAGTTCAAAACTGAACTTCACCTATGCTTAACTATTAGGAAAATTGCATGTAATGTGAGATACCTGCTATTCTTCAGTATGTCTCAGATTCTAGGAGCTAAACTGAGATGTAGATAAATAAAGCTGGTTCCATAAGATTTGTTTCAAACCTTAGTGTTTTTTTGGACTAGAGATACAGACTGAATGGGTATACCATAACTGAAAGACAGTTATGAAGATGGATCCAGACTGCACCTGAATCAGGTTTTCAGGCAGATAGTGAATGCTGTGCTCCCTGCAAATTTATGGCAGCTGGTAAAACTACCAGCAGCCAGGAAATGAATACACAGAATGTAAACTAGTGTGTAAACTCACAAAACAGAGTGATGAGGTGTGTCAATTGCATCAAACTTCCTTCTCCAACTTTCTTCAGGGAAGTGCTACAATTGCTTAATAAATCTTACACTAATGCTCTGCCTTGATCCAGCTGGAAAGGAAGAGGGTGTGTATCCTTCTCACATGACAAAACCTTTATTCCAGAATCCACCTTGCTTGTGTTATCCTCCCACAGCAGCAAAGCAGCAGGCATGAACCCTTTATGAACTAGACCATCTATATAGCTTACTACAGGCAATACAAGTCCCAGATACTCTCTCAGTTACAAGTTGTGGGCAGTGTTGAGTCCAGTTTCACACACAACATGCTGTGTTAGGAGGAGTTCCTTCGTAACCTGCCTAGATTTCTCCTGAGATCACTTTGCAAGACTTGACAGTGGCTTAACACAAGCATTTCTTCTGGTGGGATCCCAGAACTTACGAGAATACGACAGGCAAGTTTTGGATTGAAAAATACAGGAGAGTCCTGGAAAGACAGTTGGCAAGTGGAAAATGCCACTAACTCCAACACTCTTTTTGTTCTCCATAGTCAGTCTCCAAACCTACTGACTACCCAGATCCACTGTGATAATGCTCTTTCAGTCACTGGTATTTAAGATAAAGAGAGCAACATAGTAAAAAGCAAGGTGTGGGAATAAAATGGAATGGATCAATATTAAAATTTGAAAAGATACAGGAGAACAAGAAGTGTTATTAACGTGAATTGTCTGTTAAATTCATGAATGTTAAAGAGAAAAATCCACATGTGAATAACCCTTTTCACAATCACATTTCTGCCCAGTGGTGCAACAGTATGTTTTCACATGTTTGTGGAAAAGCATTTCTATATGTTTGGTTCTGACACACTGATACGGATATATGCAGAAAAATAAGCACAGCAAACAAACACATGGACTTCAGACCATACCAGTTCATCTGGCTATTCTGGGTGGAGAACACAAAAAATTCCAAGAGCTGTGGAGTCTGTTTCATACAAAATGACAACTTGTTTCTATACTTCTGCCTTCTTACCTTTTGTTCCCCTCCTATTTTCTATTGCCTGCTGACAGCAGTCCCAGGTCTTTTGCAAATTGCCCTTTTATTGCTGCTCTGATCCAGCACTACCATTTTCCCTCTCCTACCCCAAACCCTTTATCTCTTTCTAATATTTCTGATGCCCTCAGCACCACATTACTCCCAACTCTCCACATACTTTCTTCTACATAGACAAATCCCTCACTGCAACACTTCCGGTTACCTCCCATCTCCCCCACCCCTTTGGTACAGATAAACTAAACTGAACAGTATGTTCACTAGCAGAGTTTGGCAGTCTTCTTGTCAGAAGTAATACTGATAAAGTCTCAAAACTTCAACTTTTAAAAATAGTTGTTTGGAATCTAATTGCTAATATTTCCACCTTTCCTCCCAATAAATAGCTCAGCAGACCTGATAGATGGAATAAGAAAATAACTAATTTTCCTGTGGAAAAAAAATACAAAAATAAATATGCCAAAACCCACAACCTTGGGATTTCACTACAAAGCTTGGGGCAGGGGAGGAGAGAAGGAAAAAGCATCATGTGTAAAAAGTTTTCTATTTCTATAATACAAGTATCAAATTTATCTATTACATCTGAATCCCTTGCAGGGGACACAGTAGTTACATCATAAGTAAAAACTGGCAACTAAGTGGTTGTTCTTTAGTTCCATGGCCATGCTGAATTACAAACCCTTACAGACCTTCGTCAGGAGGGATTGAGCAATGCCATTTTTTACAAGGGTGACCAAGCAATTTTGTGGCATGAGTGCTCTGACTTGTTACAAATAACATTATTAAGAGATGGCAAACGTGATGGATCTGTAACAGAACTGGCAAGCTATAGGATAAAGCACAATTTCTAGAACTGTTACCACTTTTACTGTAGAGACTCTAATACTTTATTCATATCTCAGCAGAACCTAGGCTATGACCAACATTATAAAGCTCCCATAAAAAAAGCATTTATTTCAATATAAAGAAAAATAAAGAGATCCCTTTTCAAGCAGACTGTATTTAACAGAACAGAGGAAAAGACAGAGCTCTATTGGAACTTACCTGTCTGTGTTAGCTCCCCCATTTCACACAAAGAATGGCTAGGGTAGCGAGGCAGGCTGCTTAGGGAACCACCCATCTGGGCTGCAGATCCTTTTGACATATGTTTAATGAAAGCTTCAAGCAGAGGATGAGAAGGTTTCCTAGAGAGGTAAACCAAAATGTGAAAACTTCCAGAAGTATATGGGAAAACAGCTCAAGAGAGTCAAGTGTTCTAACTATATCAGCTTAGACATTTCATGGTGTGAGGTTATTTCCCACTGAGACAACATCTGGTCTCACTGAAGACTTTTGCAAGTATGGAAAATAAACCTAAGTACTTACTAACTACCGAAGGCCTACAGGGAAACTTGTCATATTAAAACTATGATACCTTTTGGTAATTAATTTTGAAAGATTTTTTTTTTAAAAAAGCAGTCACTAATACTGTTGTGAATTAAAAAAAAAATCCTCACCAAAAAATACTCTGTCCAGTTTCTGAAGTACTATTGCACTTTAACCCTACAGCCAAAGGCACTAACAATCTAAACGGGTTCAAATAACCAGTATTTGAAGTAGATGATCTTGAAGGTATTCTCAAGTTTTGTAACATACTATGCTGATTACAATATCAGCCTTTCTTTCTATTTTTATTTGAACTAGATGATCTTCAGGTCCTTTCCAACCCTAACTATTCTGATCACTTCAAGCTTCAAATCAAATAGCACATATAGCCTCAGTTAAGTGTTATCTGGAAAGTAGTATCTGGTATCCCCATTAAAATTGGAAATCATTGTTTTGGGTATTGTATCATTACCCAGGAAGAAAGAGACCAACACTGCTGGACACTTAAAAAGATGAGATACTCCCACAATGCACATAATGAATGCAACTGGAAAAGAGATATAAACAAAAATGTCTAAGTTAACTCACTGAATTCAAGTCAGTGAAAGAATGCTTAGACCTCCTAAACTGTTCTGCAAATTTCAGATACACTACACGCTCTGTCCACTGTTGTACTACTGTGTGGAAAACTACATACACAAAAAAACTCCACAATGATTTAAACCTATAAAAAAATAATCTACAATCACACTTCTGCAACAGAAATACACTACATAAGTAGGGATTTTCTTTGTTAAATGTCAACATTCAACAAAAGTCACACAGTCATCTCTCTACTTTTGTGCAGAACTAAATCAAAAACTGGCAACCCAACTCTGCCCCAGACAGTCCTCATTTTAATCGGGCTTTCAGCCTGAATAACAGTGAGTGTTTTTTATGCTACTAACAACAACAACAAAAGTATATAAAAGTAGAAGATTAATTGGATCAGGTAACTTTTACAGAAGCCTGGTTTTAGTGTTTATTGTTCATATTTACACTTTGTTAAAATAAGATTAACTATTGTGATACAAAAAACTTCAGATCTGGAAAAAAACCCTTCCAGAGTTACAGGAACCACAAGAGGGAGCAATAACACTATTAAAGTAGGAGTAAGTGTCTAATCAAAGTTTATGAGGACAAAGGCATTCCTGCTTATACATAGAAGAGACAACTAAGATAATCTCAAGTGCAAAAGCACCTCTTGCAGAGCAATGCTCACAGCACGCATGTATAGGAGGTCTCATAAGAATCAATACCTCTGTCAACAGAGAGGTAGCTCACTGTCATACCATTTTATAAAACTTGAATTTTCTAGTATTTAATTTACCTTCAGAAAAAACAAAACTCTTGTGAATAAAATGGCACAATTAATTCTGGTGCAACTGCCAGTAAGAAAAAATGTAAAATGAGACAAAAAGCAAGGTGAGATAAAAATATCAGAAGAATTTTTTTTTCATTTTTACTTCCAATTAAAAAGAAAACCAGCCAATTTATGGCATTCTAAATCCACACCTTCTTCTGTATATTATAATTTTGACAATTCAACTGAAGATTAGTATTTGAGAAGTAGAGCTACATAAAAAAGGTATTGTTCCTTTCCAAAGCAGTAGAGCTTCCTCTTGCAGTAAGCATACATTAGAAAGCTTAATCCAGCTCCAGAGGTGAATTAACTTTTTGTACATTTCACTGTTTTTACAGCCCAGCAGTGCAACCTAAAAATGGAAGAATCAGGTTGAGAAAAATTAAATTAAACTCTTTAGTAAATAGCTTTTTAAGCTTATTAGAGATGTAGCAGGCTGAACTCCCAATGTTCTAAACTTTGCCCTTTAAAAAGCTACAAACACGAATAAATTGTCAGTCATAATTTTCTTTAAACCCTGTTTACTTAATTAGCAATTTCAGCAAGTACATGTGCAAGAAAACTAAAAGAACTGCATTAACCATTCTGCTTCTTTTGCTGCTTTGCTTACAAAAATCTGAATACTAATGGAATCAAACCCACATTGATAAAACTGTCTCAGCAATCACTTGTGGGAAGGAAGAAAGGAAAGAAGAAAAAGAAGTATTTATCAGCGCTTTGCAAAAAGATTTATCTAAAAAGTGGCAGGCAAGATAAACTAACATCGAACATAAAATAATAACATATATGGTAATTTATACAATCATATTCCACTATATTAATATAGCTTTTCATATATCCATGTAGATGCAACTTACTTGACTTTGGATTACAATCTTTTTAAAGTAAGCACAGGTTAAGCACATGCTTGCAGAACTGAGTTATGAATTATGACTGTTATATGTATTTCTGAATATAAATTCAGAGCTTACTACTTGCTAAATACATTCCAGGGGAAGAAGAAAAAAAAACCCCAAAAAACAACAGAAGGAAGAACCATTTTGCCTGACAGGGACAGACATGTCAGGCTACAATATACTTTTACCCTGAATGTAATCCTCATGTATGTAACAAGATTCTGAACAAACTAGCAATTCTGCTGATTAACCCTCTACAACTGAGCAAATAAAACCTCATTTTTCTCAACAGCAAAATTTACTGCACCACTCAGGCCACCTGGTAACAAAGGATTCCCCCTCCCTGCCTCAAGATTCCTCTTTTATTTAGAATATGAATCCTCCTGTTGAATTGGCCAATTTACAGATGCTGCAAGAGATGGAGTATCTAGGCAACACGACTAAGACTGCTGGGACTGTCTGAGCAGGAAGCAAAGAAAATTACTCAGTTGTATAGTTGAAAAGACTGAAATATCCTTAAAATTTAATTTCCATAAAAGTAGCCAGAAAATAAAAATGGGCTAAAGAGATATCATTCTGTACGTTGCTGGGCATTATGACGATAAGCTACCACATTTGGGAAACGTATTTATACAATAAATATTTCAAATTGTGTCAGAACATGGAATGGCTTTTCACCTAACACCACTAGTAACAAACATACTTTTGCTTAATTTTGAATATTTATTTCCATCTTTAATGTCTGTTAATTTTCCTTTTAATTATTTTTGTAAATTAAAATAAATTTTATCTGTGACAAAACTGAGGATGCTTATTTTCCCTTCAAATAAAGAATTCAGCTTATCTCTTTGTTATTTACAAACTAAACACTGGGATAATGGGTCCCAGATTTAATAGTGCAGTTTTCATGCACTAGCATTAAAACAGACCAACATTTAAATCCTTATTCAATATTTAAATATCTAATTTGTAAAGGTCTTAAGAAGCTTTAATACCAAAATGTCACCTCTTTATTACTACACTGTAACCAGTGTACACTGAAAGAAACTGTCCTGTGCAACCATCTGAACTATGGCTCAAATGCCAGCAATGGAGCTGACATCCTTTCATCCTTTAATAACAATTTCCCTTTTCCTTGAGGAGCTGAGATACAAAAAATATAGAAATGGGTGGTTATTTTTTTTGATTGATTGATTGGTTTATTTATCTATCTTATTTATTTATTTATGAGAAGCGAACACTAACTTGCTGGTTGTTCTGAATTAGCACAGCCAAGTGAGAAATATAGTACCAGAGTGAGCATATGTACACGACACCTCAGAAGATCTGCTGATAGATTTTGGATGGTTACGCTATAATGGCACAAAACACTGCATCAGAAACATGCACAAAAATACATCCGTTGCATCTATTATAGCCATGCAAAGGTATGAAACCTTATTCATGCAGTTCCAGATTAAGTTTAAAGATATTATACAGCAAACCTTCAAATCTTGCAGAGCAGTACAACTTTATTACAGGACATTCTTGTATCCCACCCCATGAGACTAACTGAATTCAAGACTTCAAGGTCAATATTTAGGAACAGGTTCAGGAGACAATAGGGCTTTCCGCCCCTGGAGAAAGTGATGCTCAGACTGAGTGCATGGAAGCCTCTTTTGGTAAAAAGTTAGCTCTTTGAGCTAGTTGCCTTAATTTAAATATTATGATCAGGAGCACAGCATGAAGACCATTGCTAGATTTTATAGTTAATTCACAGAGCAAACAGAAAATCATCCTTGCTTCTCAGGGCTACTTGTCTCAGTATCACTCAGAAAAATACTACTATTGATTTATATTTTCTACTTGTGAAATACTTGCTTCCTTTCTGATCCTTGTTAGCAGAAATTGGTTTTATTAAAGAATTAAAACATAAATAGAAATCAGATCTAGTTTTGCTCCTCCTTTAGACGTAAACTGCAAAACGGACCCAACAAGGTCAATTTGGGTAAAAATTCCCCACCTGTTAATCCTTACATTTATTAATTTTAGGATTACTTTGATCAAAATTAATTCCTCAGTAGGAACAGGCTGAGATTCCTTTAACATTCTTTCCTATTAAGGCTATTAGACCACTGAACTACTGCCTTATTTCTACTGCATATACTGTAAAATGAAGTACAGTGTAAGCCTTGTTTCTTCAACAAACCTGATGGTCAACAAACCACAGCATTCACTCTGTCCTCCAACTCATTAAATTGAATGCTCTTTTGAACCATGTACAAATTTGAGACCATATATCTCTAAAAATTGCCAAGTTACAGAATTTAAGGAACAGATGTGGAAAGACATCATCTTGACAAGACTAAAGGCAACTACAGTTTATTTAATAATTTACACGTTCATAAAAATTCCAGAGTGGCATAAATAACGTCCTTTTGCCACCATGCAAAATGCTACAGACCAAAAAAATATGTTGGTCAAGGTTATGATTAAAAAGAAACTGTCAGAAAAAAAATATAATTATTAAGATTAATTACTGTGTCATTTAAGTAAAAGCAGAATTAAGGAGAGGTAAACTTTTTATTTCTCTTACCTCTGTAACTGCACAGTGCTGTCCTTTTACACCACTACAGAGTTCTGAGGTCTACATGCCACAAGAAAGAACTTGTGGAGGTGGACATTTACAAAAATGAGATATAACTTTTTCCTTCCCAAATAGCATTTATCTATGCAAATGTCACTTTTGTTAATAAATGCAGAATTTGCAGAGGACCGAACATCTCACAGGGAGTTGCAGAACCCTCAGTGTGTCATTTAGTGAGTAAACATGACCACGCCAGGCACACACAAAGCTTTGGACAGAGGAATGTTACCTTTCTGTAATCATATAATAGATACACCAGATTCTGTCTGGTAACTGAACCAAAGGACAGTCTCTTTTCTCTTTCCTTAAAATGAAAAAAATTATAACTTCAAGCAAAATTAACATGTGTTTTCTGCGAAGTTCAAGTAGACAAAGAAAGCGATAGATCAAAGGACTATAGTGTTTCCTTTTAGAAGGCAAATGAATGAAAGAGCCACTAAAACCAACAATAGATTATTGCAGTCTACAAAACAGATAGTTACAACAGCATCAGTACTGTTGGGGCATATTTATTCATAAAGGTCTTAGAGCCTTTACATTTTTATAACACTCTATAGTGATCCAGTCTACTTCATTGCTCTTCTGAGTTTCTAGAGAAGTCAGAAGAGGCCTCAGGAGACCTTTCTTCACTTAATTCTGGCCTGCATCATGCTTTGACCTCCCTCCAAGTCAAATCCACACCTCCTTTAGCTTACAATATGATACTTGCCTCCCCCACACTTTTTGCTCTCATTTTTCTGGCAGTCTCAAGACGTGCATATTGAACCTAAAATTCAAATGTTTGTTACTAAGCTTCTTATGATTAACATCAACACCTTTCAAATGCCTCAAAGCATATGCTAATTAAGCCAGCATACTATGAAACGATAGCATCTTTCAAAAAGCATTTATTCACTGTCTTGCATACAAACTCAATGAAGAAACATTGCCTATTTTTATATGCAATATAATACATTTACAATTTTATAAGTATATACTTACATACTTTTGCATTTTATGTGCAGTATAGTACATTTATAGTTTTGACACTATAAGATACAAAGGGAAAAAGCGGAAGATTAATTTATTCCCCCCATAAGCAAACACTACAATGAAAGGATTTTTGTAACATCATTCCATGAATTTTCTTGAGGGAAAAAAGTATGTATTATTCAGCTCCCTTTGGAAACTTGTTTCCAGAACAATTAAAATAATATTAATTGAAGTTTTAGATGGAAGAAATCTCCAAAGCATTTAATCCATTTGCTTATATTCATTTCACACTTACATGTCACAATCTGTAATTCACAAACCCGAAGTGTGACCTCAAGGCTATTTTGCATACCCATTAGAAGTCCATGGGCCTGTAGCATAATCTACTTAATTAATGAATTCCATCAGCTGAATGCCAAGTCAAATAAAGAACACACTGAATATGAGCAGCATACTTACCTGAAACTGAAGTCAAGAAAGCTTAAATAAGGCAGACTTTTGGACATCTTAGCCATACAGCATCACGAAACCTTCAGTTCAAAGGTAGCAATTATATACCTTGTAATACTCTTCACATAAATATGTTTACAACTGAGCACCAAATTTACATCATGAAAGAATATAGGCCTGACGACCAAATGCAGCAAATAGCTTCCTGATGTTGAAGTAATAAATGTTCCATTCAAAACAATGGCAGAAACTAACAATTCTAGCTTTATTCAGGTCAGCTTTAACACATCTGGACAGAATGGTACAGAGTCAATTCCTTTAATCTTTCTGGTGCCCTTTCAAAGTCAGCCAGGAGATTCAATTTTACATAAACTTTGCTCTCAAGGAGACAAAGTCTTTTTGGTTCTCCACTCATTTTCAGCAGCTGTGAATGGTAAGGGAGGTATCATCTATACACTGATGTTCTAATGCTTCATAAATTAGTAACAGCCAAGAGCATCTACACTGCTGGCCTCATCACATCCTGACACTGCGCCCTCCTATCTGCTTGACTTGGTGATTCTGTTGGCAATGTTAAAAGCTGCACTACTTCTCTGCCTTTTATGGATAGTTTTCCTGAGTTCAGAGCCTTCATGCTGCATTCCTTGCCTGAAACTGAAGTGGAAACAGCTATAAAAACTTTTCTGACAAATACAAAACCGAGGTCTCACGTGGCACTGTAATACTGAGAAACACAGCTTCTCATACAACATTGTCACTTGCAGTTAACATCTTTGCAATAAAGTGTTTTCATATACATTCTAATGTGACAGATACTGAGCAAGATCAGAAGATCACAGCCTATAAGAACTCCAGAAGGAATCTGGATCATATTTCTTTACTAAGTATTCCATGCTGAGAATAATCTCAGCCCTTATAGGTAGGTCATTAAAAATGTTATCATGGCTATTAGCAGATGATTCATTTTTCATCTTGATAAATTAATTGGTTGGTTAAATCTACTGCAGAGATAACTGATGTTTGGTCTCCTGTCTGCAATCTCAGAGCTGCGTATCTAATTTCAGAAAGCCAGTCAGCTCACAGCAGGCATAGAACACTGTTGGGATTGGACACCTCTCAAAGAAGTCAAACTTCTCTTGGAGGATGTTAGATAGGACCACCGAATACCACTTTCACAAAAGGATTTTGTGGTGGAAGTTGAAGTATCAATACAGAAAAGCAGCAACCAATATGGTATCAGAGGAAACTTTAAATCTGTTTAGATCCTCATGCAAAATGTAAGCAGATAGATACAGCAGCGTGAATATAACTTGGGAGCTCCTAAGTACCTGTTACCTATGAACAGGTAGACACACGGGTGAAAACTGGTGATGGTTTCACACTTTTGTAGGGTTGCCCTTGATTCAGCAGTAATGGTTACTTTTCAATTACTCATGCCAAATAGCATTACAACACTGACCACAACTGAAGACAGCATTGCAAGCCTTGCAGATTTCAGGACACCTACTAATAACAAGCACAATTTTTTTATGCAGCCAGGTATCTGAAAAGAAAAGCAACATATTTCAGCTTTCTTCAGAGAAAGATCCAATTTTCTTATCATTTTCTGCCAGCCTTTGTGTCCCCTACTGTATGTATCTACTAGATACTAGGCAAGCCTCTTTAATCAAGCTTCCCATCAGCTTTATGAGATGAAGCTATACTTAATTATCTTCAGGTGTTCTTTCATGTTACTTCAGTGTATTTAAGCAACATTCCTACTGTGCAATATCACAACAGTGTTTGGGTTTTAATATACTTCAGCCAGAAACTGACACAGGACCAGTTATGAAAACTCGTTCATGTTTTCCAACGGAACTGCTGTAGACTAGCTAATCACAAACCTAGAAGTGTAAAAGTGTACCATAATCCATCTTCTCCTTCAGAGAGATTAATTTGTTAAAAGCCCATTAAGGAAAAGCTGCAAGGACAGACTATTTCAGGTATAAAAGATAAAAATCATAAATGCTATTGATGACAGAAAGCTACTAAAATTTCAAGGAACACAGCCCATGAATCTATCAAAACAAGAAACACTCATTTGATATATCTAAGTGAGAAATGGACTTTCAGTGTTCCATTAACACTTTCAGCATGACAGAGTAAAGCCAATTCTGAATAATTGAAAAGCAAGAACGTTATTCCTTTAAAGCCAGGAGATTCCATGCTGTTCTCAAAAAAAGCATATATGGTATATCTGCATTGCTTTGTATACCAGCACATCTATGCCTCTTTCCTGAGTAATGTGTGTAAGTGCACAACGCAGATGCAGCTCCCAGTTACTGAAATCTCCACACCTGACACTGCTGAGTGGGCAGCAGCATAAATGTGTAGATTTGCTTAGACGTTTTGCTAACACATCTGATAGTTAAAAGAATAATATCAAGAAAAACTCTAAGTATTCAGTAGGTTCACTGGTAAGTCCTCAGTTTTTGTTTGGAAAAACAAACCCAAACAATACCACACATCCTACTTAAAAGGAGAAAAACCTCATGTAATCAAGCAAGCTAAGATAAAGGTTGGTGATTTACATCATCACTGTTTATTTCTACTGCTCTAACACTATAATTCCTCTTTATCAATGAGATAAACAAGAAAGGTTCTTCCACAAAGAAGAGAAGCAATTCAGTTCATAGCTACAGCTCACAATGGTTCATGTATGAAGACAAGCATCAGAAATCTACAAAGACATGATATTACACAGAAGCACGCTATACTGAAATAGAGAGGTAAATGTTTATGTTTTAATGACAGTTAGACACAAATAAAGTGTGACAGTTTTAAACAGTAACTAAAGGAAAAGTGTAGTTTTCAAGTAGCAAATAGTGTGCTTTCTATTTAACTTTTATTTTAACAGTTAAATGTACAACCTCCATATTCTTTCCTGAACACTGACTTTAACTAATGACTTTGATCATTAATTTGAAGGAACTATGATAACCTACATTTCTGAAAAGTAAAAGAAAAAAATAATAACAAATCCCTTTAACCTAGCACTGCCCTTTTAGAATTTACTGTTTTAGAAAACACCTGATAAACGTAGTAAGAAATTCCAGAAAAATTGTCATAGACTTTCTCTCACTTTGAGTAAATGGTATAAAAATCTCACTACTTATCTGTTAGTATATGGAACCATAGATACAGATTCTTTATTTCTTTAGTGCATTTGATCACTATAGATGTTTTCCTTAACATTAATCAAGATTATTCTTCATTTTCTTGGAAATAGTTAACCTGAACCTGAGTAACCGGTGAGCTTTTCAGAGTTGCTTTCAGAATGAATGAAAACACTTCAAACTTTTGGCAGCTCTACCTTGCTTCATTTAAAGGTTTAATACAACACAGTTTCACATAGATTTATTTTTTTCCTCCCTGGACAGGCCAAATTAGGCTGATGTCACCTGGAGTACATCATTAGTGGCCTTAAGACATGGTGTCCTAAAACATGTAAATATTTTCAACTATGTCAGACAAGAAACTATTAGAACAAGTGGAAAACACCCAGTGAAATAACCATCAGTAATGTGCTTTCAGCCTAAAACCTGGTGGAGAAAAAAAACCTAATACCATGCCCTTATGACTTAATAGTGAGAGAGAGCTCAAAGTACTTCATCTTCAAAACATCACCTGACTCCCTCTAGCTTTCTTTGCTTTTGAAAGCCCTTTATGATCTGTCAACTTCTTGTTCAGCCAAGTTAACAGGACACTTAAGGAAGTTCAGAAAAACTGATGTCAGTGGCCCTTTTCTCCTCTGGTTGGTTTCACATGGCTCAAGCAAGGATAACCATGGATAATGGATAGACCTTGCTTGGACATATGAATCAGAGAAAAAGCAGTTGTACTTGAAGCTGAACACCCTCAAAGAAACAAACCCATGTACCCCTCTCTCCCTCCTAGCTTTACTCTCATCTGTAAATCAAGCAAGAAATAAACCAGATCCCCTCTGCCTTTCACTATCAGTACTGTAGATAATCCCACACTGGTAACAATCCGTATGGGTAATAATCAGTCAAAGCCAGTGGATTAACAGCAGTAAGAAATTGCCCCACGACAAGAGACTTTCCCTTGCACCCTGGCTCCTGATCAGAAAATTGTCAGGACAGGCACATTCTCAGGCTAATTGCTGACAAATGTAAGATAAACAGCTCGTTATCACTACCACCTCCCCTCCCTTTGAAGAGAAGGGATGCAATTAAAGCCTTAAGTGTTACACAGAATGTGACATCCATTTATTGTTCTTGTTT
>JANHGB010051111.1:0-19740 GCA_026283785.1 Coracopsis vasa
AGCTAAAATCATGAACACAAGCAGGAAAGAGTTATCTATGGTATTCAAGGATTGGTGACATCTCAATAATCAGAATTTAACAAGAAATTTAAAAGCAACTTTCTTCTGCACAATATATAATTGTGACCACAGGACATCATCAGGGTCAGAATTATAGTTTGAGTCAAGAAGTGAATTCATTGAGGATCAGGCACTTATTAATATAACACCCCAAATCTGTCATCTGCAGCGCTGGCAGTCTTGAAGCTAGCAGAACACTAAAAATAACTGCTTGCAATACAACGTTTCTTACATTTTTAACCTCATAGTAAGAACTTAAAAAACAGGGGAGGGGAGAGCTGTTAGGTACAGTTTTAGCAGTATTTAAGTCTTAGATTTAACAGATCCCGAAACTGCCACATGTAAAACAGTTTTAAACAATAAGCATCTAAGTCACTCTCAGATCATCAAAAGAAGTGTGGTTCTCTCATTTTTCAGTTCTCACAATATTCAGCATTTCTTGAATGTGATCAGAACTCTCCCCTATTAAATCAAAGTTTCCTGGCCACCATTTGGGAAAGAATAGAGGGTGGAATGTCATAAGGATCACAAATGAGTCACCTGAAACCACAGACTAGCAATCAAAATTGAACAAGACGCTTCAATAAGGAGCCCCTATAAAACCTGAAACAAATCCCACACATTACTGCATCATCAGAAGATTCATATTAGGTTGAACTATGCATGTAATGAAAAATTAAAAAAAAAAAAAAAAAAAAAGTTTTAATGCTGCATAGAATAGATTAAGTTCCCCAGAAGTTCAGAAATCATAAAAATTGCACCTCATGACTTTTTAAATTCTCTATGCCAGCAACACATGCATAGTAAAAATTATTATAAATTACACAATTTGGGCTCCTGCTGCTGGGGATGACACTTGCAGATGTTGATAATGTCTCAGCAGGCCATTGCATTTTGCAGTCTGCAAGCTCCTCAAAAAGTATGGCTAACCATTAATGACATGCAACATTGGAAATGCCAAGCAGTTCCTGTGGGAACCATATCCGTTACAAACTAGTAACCTTTAACTCCTGCAACTTTAGGGATGTTTCAAACAGGTGACTATCTGACCAAGGGCTGAAAATGCACCATGGGCTCTCTGAAATACAGGTGGCTTCATAAATATTAATGAATGATGACTACATTCTAGAGTGACACATTTGTTATAAAGATCATAACAAATAATTTTTTTTCTAGAAAGAAAACTCCTAAGAATTTCAAAGATATTCAAGATATGTCATATCTCACTGCTAACTTGGCACTGATGGATAAGTATTAGAAACCAAGAAGTTAAGCAGTATTAACACAGAGCAGTAACAATCATGTTTCATAATACAAAAGTGCTGTAGTCCCCAAATTTAAACCTGTTTCAACATTACATCACTACATTTTTACTTTTGAAAAGTCATTTGCTAACAGTTCAAGGTGCCTTTACTCATCCTTCTTTTCTCTTGATTGAAACAATTGTGCTGATTTTTCTAATTTTCCTCTCACTTCAGGAGGGATTTAAATCTCCTAACAAAAAGACCTGGGTTAATACTGCTATATTATAAGGACAGTTTCTTTGTACACTAGTGAAAAGAAAACCCCTACATCAACTGATTATGTGTAGAGGAATGCACTCAATTCTTTCCATAAACCAAGAATTTATGTACACTGTAATGATCTGACATGCAACATATTGGACAAAAGTACTATGAGGAACTCTACCTGAGCTAGATTTTCAATAGCACCCAAGCTGTGGAGCATTTCCTAATAAAAAAGAAAAAACATTTAAAAAAATTTAAAAAAATGTAAAAATAAAGAAAACACTAGAATGAGAGAACACTACAACATAAATGCTCTGTTTGTTATGAATGTTGAGAAACCTGAATTCCAGTGGTTGAAGTCAATGAATTCTGGAGATATGTAGCACCTTCAGAGTTCAGAATATCTTAGAGTAAGTAGATAAATAAAAACACGGAAGTGAAGTTTAAAAGGTTTTAAAACTGGAAAAACAGTATAAGCTTTGGAACACATGGAAAAAAAATACACAAATATCTTAACAGATGTCTCAGGCTTAGTGCTATGAATAGTGACTATAATAGCCAGAATCAAATTGAAAGCTATTTGGTTTTAGTTAAGAACATTGGGCAGCTAGGAGGAATAGGCAGCTTTCAGTTTTCTTAACTTACTACATTATGAGAATTTTACATATCTACATGGTAAAGTCAAGCACAGGGTTTAAGGCTCAGAGCAATGACCACGCCATCTGTTATAGAAATTTACAGGTTCTTTGTTAAGGTTAGCAACAACAGACCCTACATAAGGAATATAAGAACTTGAGCAAGTTATTCAGTAACAGTGCAAATTCACTCTTGTAATCTGTTTGTTTGCAAATCACATCCTCATATATAGAAATACAGGTACATACATACAAGAACATACATTTTTATACACATGCAACAAATCAAGTCATATGCATGATGCTTATGTGCATTCCTTTATCCAAGCAAGAAACAGTATTTTGGTATACTGACCTGATAGCACGGATCCCTTATTAATAATCTCAGACAGATTAATATTCTAAGAAAATGGATAGATGAAGCTTGATTAACCCATTCCCTGTAAAAGAAATATTACACACATAAACCAAATGCATTTTAAGTGTTAAAACATGTCAAAAAACCACTTTGATTTCAGGAATTAACTAGAAGATAAGTGACCTACAACAGTTGTACTATAGTATAGTACAACATACTATACTATAGAACTTTTAATACCACTTCTATTCAAACATAGTTACAGCTTTAAATAAACTTATTTCATTATATGACCATTGCCAGGCCATCATTTATTGTCACTGACCTGATGCAGGAAAGTACATGCACAAACTGAGCATGCTTTGATACAAACTTAGGTTAAGTGTTTGGACCAAAGCCCAAAAGAGCAAAATCACCAAGAAATCACGTATCAAACTTCAGTGCACAAAATACACGTACATAAAAATATGGGTGCTACAGAAATAAAAAAAGCTAGATTTGAAATATTTTGTTTAATTATTGTAATCTATCCTGGGCAATTAAAAACTAATACTATTAGTCCTTGGAATAATTTATTTAGTTCAAATGCCCTTGATATGGTATCATGCTTCCAAATAAAACTTCCTCCTTTATATTTTTCCATACAATTCCTCAGCACAAGCCTTGGCAGAAAACACAACTCAGATTTGCACAAAGCATCCAGGGGCAGTAAATCTGCATAAAATACCAGTAACGGAATCACTATTTCCATTGTCTCTTGAAGGTGTATAGCCCCATTTTCCTATTTAAAATAAACATAAAATTGGACATCTCAGTGGTGCTATTTCTGTTGTTGCTTTAACTGAGAGGACAGAATCTGTAGTATCTGGGCAAGCTTCCAAGGATTGGAAGAAGTCTATGGGATGTGGCAGTTCTCTTCCATTTTTATCATTTGCAATTTGGAACAATGCCAACAGCTACAAATATTTTGATAAAAATAAATGGTTTAGAAATACATGCTAACAAAATATCAGCCCTTCTATGCCAATATGCTGCCCAAAATAATACTATCTTTTTTTCACTTTTGTATGGTTCGTTACTTGGCCACTTTAGAATGGTGCAAAACTTTCATGGAAAGAAAACAGCAACTTGTATGGAAAATTTGTAGGTCACATTTTAAAGTGTCCTGAAGATCATTACCACAGTGGTTCTACAAATTTATTCTTTCAAAAACCTTTGTCTCTTGACAGAAGTTAGTTTCTTTTACAGAGCAACACATCTGTCACATTTCCAAGCAGGGACAGTAATTCTCTGAGCATGGTTATTTGCAAGTCTCTTCTGCTACAGTTACATTTACAGTACACACTACTAGATACCCCAGTGTATGTAAAGCATATGCCAGCAGGATTTTTTCTGCCTGCTTAGTTATATTCCTTATTCAAACTACTTAAGCTAAGGTGATCACAGCTTTCTTACCTCCAATCAGGACTTCTGCTGACACAGCAATGCCAGTAAATGGGTGTGATTTTTTTGCACCCCAACCAGCATCAGTTATGCTAGCAGAAGTATGTCATGCAAATCAAGGTGACAATTTCAAAGGCTCTGACACAATGCAATGGTAGTATCTCCAAAGAAAGGACATCATCACAATAAAGTATTTACAAAGGGGAACTAAATCACCTTAGTAACTACACTTACTTACCTTATGGGATTTACATGCCTACTAATATGTATTTGTTTCACCGATCTTACCCGAGTGCTTTGATTTGTAATACAAGAGGCTGGTTTTGCTGTATCATCATCATCAACAGCAAGTGCCAAAGGAAAAAAAAAAAAACAAAATATGAGCTAGGTATGCCACAATGTATAAATAGAACTTGGGAGGACACAATGTGAATTTTTAGTTTTTTGGCAAATTAAGCTGAGCCACAGACATTCCATTAGTGGGTACTGAGATGATAAAGTTCAGTCGCAAAAAAGAGGTACCAGATTTACAAGTCACTTAAACTCACTGCTATTTAGATAATCAAAGATGAGATCCATAGTTCCCTAGTTAGTTCTGAAAAAGGGTCTAAGCAAACTATGTGATTTTTTTTAGGTGGTTCTGTAAATTCTGGCAGTTACACTTTAATACCTTTAAATCCTCCAGGATGCTTCTTTAAGCTTCTGTACCACTTGGGATATTTTTTAGGTGTGCTTGAGCTTAAAAAGGAAAAATATAACACACTGGAGTGTAGAAAAAGAAATTCTGGGTTTGTTGGGTTGTTTTGGTTTGTTTTTTTTTTTTCAGAAAATACCTTTTTCTGGCCCCACTACTTTTTTTAAGGTCTTCACTTTTTCCTTGCTCAAATGAGAGTAGCTAAGAAAGGGTTTTCCCTTTCTAATCCTGTTATACACACAAACACAAAAATTAACAGTAGCATAAACTTATCTGAATTTTAAGAGCCACTGACCTCTCTATATAAAGACAGCAGTCCCTAAAATACAAATAAAATTAGTAAAATAAAAATTAAATTAGAAAAGCAAGCCATAGACCACAGATACCAGATATGGACAAATTATCAAGGAAACATAGCAGCTGTTAGAATTTCAGTCATCCAAGTTTCACCATATAGCCAGTCCTTCCTTCCTTCTTCCCTTCTTCCAAAGACCGAGCATTTGGTCTTCTAAGTCAATGCAAAAGTGGCTGTTTAAAACTGAGATTATGCAGAAACATGAAGCTGTTAGTTTCCATACAGAGGTCTAGTGTTGAAACATATATGCCATATATATTGTTGAAACAATATGGAACATTATCTATGCATCTCAGCAAGAAAGAGTGACTCTCCTTGTATAACAATGTTTTCAAGATACTGACCTGCAGATAAGTCGGTTCTTAACTAAAGATGTAAAGATCTCTTGAAACAGCTTATGGCTCGGATGTTTGCTAAAATTCCTCTCATTCTTGTAGGTCACACTAATGAGGATTTAAAAGAGGAAAAAATGCTGAATTGCTGATTATCTCACCACAAGATGATTGTAGATTGCCAAAACTTAACATTAGCAATGTTAGGAATGTCATATCAGAAGTTCCTATGGAATAAACCATTTCAGATTTCAAGCCATTAACAGTATGGAAGAATATTCTATCTCGTGCATAATTTGGGACTGTTATAATGGTATAATACAAGCTTTCCAAATAAGGAAACTATTACTTTTTAAAAATTTACTATATTAGCTCTCAGCAGTACACTCTGCTGACCAGGAGCATGTGTCCAAATCTGACAAAGGCAGGAACGTTCACAGTTAGCTTTAGAAAGTTAAAAATATGCAATTCATATCTCAGATAGTGGGTTAACATGAAAGTACAAGTAACATACCTAAGTATAAAAGCCTTCAACACTGCAACAAGCTTTAGACACATAAAGATGTTCAGAAATACAAGTGCAATCATATTAGCTTTTTATTTTTTTTACCTAAAGTTTTCAAGCTCAGCAGCTTCTGTTGATTCTTGCCATTGACCATGGGGGTTTTGTTCACTGATTTTAACATTTTGCCAAGCTCTTGTCACACTGGTTCGACCATTTTCAAAATGTATAGCTGGAAGCTAAGGAGGAAAGGGATACTGCTCATGAGGCAAATACTGCTTTTTAAGTTTTATAAGAATGTTATCAAGCAAAAGTACCTTTTCTCAAGTTCTGACTTGAACTTTGGACCTATTACTTGACATTATAAAATACTTCCCAACATCCCCCACAAAATAAAATTCGTGTGGTAGAAAACTGATGAGAAGGCTAGAAAACAAGAACATGGAGATATATAACATGTGAACAAGTGTCTTTTAAAATTTGTAATAGTAAAGCTCAATAGAATCTGCAAGACACACTCATTATCTGTGTTCCTTACCTGTCCTACTTCTACAATCGCACAGCCTTCGCATTCTTTTTAGATTGTAGAACTCAAGCATTTCACCTTTCTGCTAAGAAGCAATTCCATGCCTCTATCCAAGAAGGGAGTGCATAAGTCCTGTCTCACATGGGTGAACTCCTAAGTCATCTTGTCATATCTTTTTACAGATTAGAAAGGGAGAAAATGTTCTGGTATACCAAAGACTCTCACCCATCATCATGCATTGGTTTTCTCTGCTTCAAATGGCAAACACAAGATTCAGTATGTGAGTTGAGGTGAAGAAGACTTTACTGTGTCCTATAAGTTTCATGCATTGATATTTATGCCAAAGGTTTTTAGCTGGAGTGTTTTTCTCCAAACTGTTTATTGTTAAAGTGTTGACCTTATTTTACATCTTTTACCACTCTTCATCATGTTGAAACTAATACATCTCAGTCTACCTTCTCATGACATTGTGGAAGGGCATGGAAGAAAACTAATCTGTTAGGCTACTTGACTATATGCAACAATAGCTGGATAAAAACTGCTCAAGATTCAAAACAAAGCCATTTTTTTCTGTTAAAATAAAAATTACAGCAGAGTAGGATGGGCTGCAGGTCAGTTTCTTTCTTTCAAACTTTTTAAATGGGATTTGTCCCACAGAGAAGCTCTAACTTTACCAAAAAAAAAAAGAAAAAAAACAAAGACATCCACTACACAGGACTTTGCCAACATGTTTAATCACAATAGAATGCAATAATAGCATCTTATGCATCTGCCACAAATCATTACTTTTAATTACACAGTTCTACAGCATTTAATAATAGTTATTAGAAAATACCTGTTGGCTCCTTAACTGCACATTTAAGAGAGACTGAAGTCTTTTAAGATCAGAATAATCCCTAGAAATACAATAGCATAAATACATGTGTTAATAGTCACATAAAAGTACTTCTGTAAGCATAAAAAAAGTTAATGAGTAGCAAAGCTACTGACAGAAAAGAAAGTTTTCTGGTGTTGCCTAGTGGCCCCGTTTTGCATACAGAAGAATTTAGAGCTTCTCCAGAATGCCTTAAATCAACAAATGTGTAAATAAACTTTGTGACCAGAGTAACAGTTGTCATGTTTATACTGCATTTCAAATTAAGCATTCTGCTTTGGCAGCTAGTGCAAATTCCACTTGGGTCCTGCTAAAGTTCAAAGTAAGATGTCAGATACTATACCTCACAGAGATCCCATGAGGTTTTTTGTCTGCTGCTTTTTCTGTGGTCTTCAGCTTTTTGTCCTGATCAGGCATTGTGTATCACTATTACCATCACGTGGCTAAGAACTCATTTCCTAAAAAAAAAAAAAGGAGATAGAATTGTATTATTGCAGCAAAAGCAACATGTTTTACTTACAAGAATCCACTGATATAACTTTAAGAAAAAAACAGCTTTATCATTTTCTTAACATGAACCCTTGGGCATTATATGAGGATATCCTTTAGAATTCCAGATATTTACAAGAAAGTAATTAAGCTATCAAACAGAAACCTTGGTTTCCCAACAAATAAGTAGATAATACTGGTTTTCCTTTTACTGTATGTATTCTTTATAAGGATGCTTCCTCTTCTTCCATCTTATTACCGTTATTTCCCACTGTGGATTGGTTATTTATGCTACAGCAGTGCTTACAGGCTGACATCAAGGTTGTGTCATCCATGCTGCTGTCCAGACAACAGACAATAGTTTTATCATCTAAATAAACAAGACAGATGAAGGGTAAAACCAAAAGAGATTAATACATCATGCGGTCTATCAAAGAACCACATAAATCTTCAGTCATTTGGAATATGGGTCTTCTGCCTTATACCCACAGTGCTCAGCTTTTCCTGCAGTGGGACACACAGCTTATTTCCACATATGAGCAGAGCTGTATGGCCCAGTCTCATCAGGATCATTATTGCGTATCAGATCCACTGCAGACAAACATTTAATTGTAGGTCTGACTTCCCACCAAAAGCCACAGATTATTGTTTGCATAGTATAAAACATTTATTCGCTGAAAATCTTATAAAGCCCTAGAAAGAAACAGAAAGACATAGAAAGAGGATAGTCAAGAGAAATCTCATGCTTCCACAAAAGCAAGTGTATTGATGTAAATCCTGCTCTGAGTGAAAAAATGATGGTCAGGAGCAGTCTGAGGCTGAAGAATTCTCCCAGAGAACTGCATACAGCTGCAGCATATTGGTAGAGCACCTCCAATTTAAAAAACTAGATATAATTTGTGATTATTTTGTGATAAAATACCACTGGCAGATCCTTTCTACCCATCTTACTATTGGCTAAACATGGACCATATGAACGTTCCCTTTGGTGTGACTTTAATAGGATTTTCTGTATGAAATATGATAGCTTCCTTTTCTTTTTGTGGCATGTGGAATTCCTCTGCTATTGATTTTTATTCCTTTTCCTCATAAAAGCAAAAAAAGAAGAAAACCTGGCAGAAAACAAAAGCATGGTAAAGTACCAGAAGCTGCTGCTTCCCAACTGAAAATCAAGAGCTATTTTCCCAATTACAGGTTCTTATCTCAGACACAGGACTACCCAGAATGAAACTGTTAACAGTATGAATTCATGCACAGCATTGACTCGCTCTGGTAAGTGGCCTGTAAGCCCTGTTCATCCATTTTTATTCTACTGAACAAGCCTTTATCCCACCAGCAGTCCCTCCACAGAGAATGATTCCCAAGAAATTCCTTCTCTCTTCTCCATGCATCCACAATAACAGGGTTATTAAAAAACACCTCAGAACACTTCTATAGTACCAGTTATCACCACGGAATTAATATAAACAGGGTTCTGCCAGTCAGTTCAGGTTAAAGAGAATGAAGTTAAATTATTTCCTTTGCTTCAAAAGCACTGAAAGAGAAGCCATATAAATTGCTAAGCATGTTTAAGAATCCAAGACTAAGAAAATCTATGTATTGTTTTAGTGATATGTGTTTTTCATATCCTCTCCCTTACTAACCCAAACCATTTGGCATATTACTGACGCATGACACAATGCAATCAGTTCACATTTGCACAGTAAAAAATACTGTGAAAGTCACAAATTATCAACCTGCTCATGTGTATAAAGAATAGATTTCAGCCAATTAAAGAATCACGAAGATCACATACAAAACAATGTGTCCATGAGCAAACACAGTTAAGTCTAAAAATTTTCAGCATCATATTTAAAAAAAAGAACTAACAAATAATCCTTGGGTGAAACCTCTAAACTATTAACAGCAGGATTCCCAGTCTGGCTACAATTTAATCCAAAACTGTTAAGTCTTTGTGATTATTTACAACATCTTACAGCTATAGGCCAACCTTGTTTTAGGGCTGCAAGTCCAATGTTTTTGCTGTTTGCATTATCTTGGTAAAGATGAAACAGAGTAAAAGACTAATATTGTAAAGGTTCTTTGTCATTACGGATCCAAATGTCCCTGTACACAATTGAACCTGACAAACACCAAGGCAAATTCTCTTCATGCTATCTGAGGATGAAGGGATGCAGTTGACACAACGATGCAGTCGACACAACGATGCAGTCCTCACCCTGCTCTGAGGACTTATCCTGAGGTTACCTTTCCATTTCCTAGAAGCTCCTAAGCCAGTACATGTCAGGAAGAACTTTGACAGAAAGAGGACAGCCCTGGCCACAGATGGAATCTGCACAACTTCTTTGGTCTGTCAGCACAGTGTCACCACAGGGGCACAGCTCACTGGATTGGGAAACCTGATTCAGGTTACAAATAATCTCTCCTACTTTAACCCTGATTACTTTACAGGTTGTCCCCAAGTAGTTCTACTGAACAAGGGCAGGGACAATAAGCAGAAAGGAGCATTTATCCACACACCTTAGTGTTTTGCCCTTCAGCTTTATTACTGAGATGAGATAAACAGGCAGCTGCTGGCGAAAACAACAAATCCTTTCCCCTTTCCTTTCCCTTACCATCCTCAGGCACTACCTGCCACTTCTTCAGCTGATTTGACCCAAACCTGAGCCAACTTAGACAGAAAACAACGTGCCTCCCTTTGTAGAGTCAGTTTTCTACCAACTGAGATCACTTTAGTGTGGCCTGATGAGTATCTCTGCTGACAAGGCAAGGAGCAGGAATGCACCACTGTAAATAAGAGGAAGAAGAGCAGAAAACCCTTTCATCAGTAGCCAGTCATTAAATCAGGTACAAGTATTAGCATCACACCCAATGAGGGGCAGACAAAAGGAACCAACCCCCTGTTTTTCCTGTATCAGCCATAAACCTGAGAGAAACCAGACATTAAATATTTCCTTACCTATTCCCACAGTTATTTGACTTACTTGAAATCACTGAATAAGTTCCCAGCCCTGTGTTTCTTCTTTACTTGTGCCAGCAGAAATTTCCACGGAGCCAGGCTATTAACTATCCTCATAACTCTCCCCCAGCTATTAAGCCAGCCATGAGTAATGTATAAGAAACAAACCAAACAACACTTGCATTTCACTTAGGTTGTGCCAGAAAATGACTGAGATCAGACAAATCTTTAAAAGAAAAGAAATACATTGAAAGGAAAATGTCTTTACATCATAAACTCTTATTCAATTCCATTTAAAACAATGAAATGAGAGCAATATTAACTAATTCATCTTAACTGGGGATAATTTCATTTAATTAGTTATGTTAATTCAATTACATAGGAAGAAAGATGCGTTCTGATAGTGCTGGTATGCAGGACAGGACAAGAAATGCTCCGAGAACCCTGTCAGAAATGAAAGAATTCGTATGATGAGAAGCAGAAGACAAAAGCATTACCACCACAGACTTGATCTGTGGCCCAGTCTAGCGTCTGTCTCAGATGACACAACCACATAAAGCTTCAGAAGGTGGAAAACAAAAAACCCAAAATAAATGAAAGCAGAAAGATATGTTGGAGGGTAAATCTACCACCAGAAACTATAGTGTAATGGTTTGAAACTCCCGTAAACAAAAAGATGTCTTATAGCATTTATAATCTTTATTAGCAATAACTACTGGATACAGACATTTGTAAGACAACTAGTTGCTTGTTTTACTCTTGAATTCCTCTCTTAATCCCTCCAGTGCCTGAGTTCCACTACATAATTATACATAGAAGGTTAACTGGCTTAAAGTGGATAAAGAAGCAGTAGATATGCTAGATCTTGGCTTTAATCAGACTTTTGATGCTGTTGCTAGAAAGGAATGTGTCTAATACCATAAGCTGGGAGTGAGGTCAGATGAAAATTCACTCCATTATATTATCAGTATAATATCATCAAAATAAAAATGTATTTCAAATACTCTCCAAATTATGGCAAAAGAAGCATCAGAGATGATGGAAAGTTCCCAAAAGATATTTTTCCTTCTCCAGTCTGATGAAAGCAAAAGGAACCCTGATGAAAGCAAAAAGGAACCTTCCTCTCTTACTCCCAGAGAGCACAGCAGCCAGAATTGGTGACAGCCCATGTCTAGGGAATTCTACTGACGAACCCATACAATGTTTGAAGAATATTTCTTACTCATTTTATTGACTGAATCAATATGGAAATTTATGTGTTTTCTACAACTGAAATCTTCCACATGCCCAAATTTATTAAAGAAAACTAAATTTGAGATAACTTCCTTGAATTCTCTCTCAGGATTAACTAGGGTACAACAGAAGATTCCTGTTTTCCTAACAAATTAAAATACTCATGTCACTGTTGGCTTGGGGTTTATTTTGTTTTGTTTTCCCTCTGCACCACCCCAGTTCCTGCGGAGCCACAAATGGTCAGGCCCATTCGCAGGTTCCTGGAGCCATGCAATATGAGTCTCTAGGCTATTTTCCAGACCATAACTTTTATCTGCCCAAATTCACCCTGTTAACCTGCAGCTCGCAGATGTAGGGAAGAGGAAAAATAAAGGGATTTCTGAGGTCTTCTGGCCAGCTCCATGGCAACTTAAGCATAATACACAGCTCTGTGAAATTCATCCTTTCTGCCTTTGCCACCAGGCAGACCTTTCTAGGGAATTGTACCACAATGGCTTAGAGCCTCTGGAAATCACAAGGGGCTGTTTAACACTGAAGGCTCAGCGCTGGTAAAGGTGCAGGGCTGGGGAAGATGTCACTAGGTGTGGGGGAGAGATGGGGACAAAACAACCCTTATTTTAGAGGCACTACTCCCAGTTTGCTGGGTGAGGTCCGGGCTGAGATGCACACTGGGTTGGCAGGTGGCACACTGTACCAACAGGGCATCATTTAGAAGCACAGAGATCCCCCTGGAGTTATCACACCTTATCCGTGACTAAGTAGGCCTGCCTCAGCACTTGGGTTCCGTGAAGTGTTTCATACCAACGTGCACTCTTACGTACCTTCCTAAACGTTAACGTTATGCTTTCACTTCTTTAACACCAACTTTGAAACCTTACCACGGCTGGAGTATGTGACTATCCGGCAACTCCGCGACAAAGCAGTGACACGATGAAAAGACAGCAGCCGGATCTTGCCACCTCCTTCGCCCTCCCTTCTCCTCCCGCGGTGGGTTTATCTGCCGCGGGGACAGCGAGGCGCTGCGAGCCCCTTCCAGAGCCCCCTGACCCCTCGGCCCGGTCCCACTCACTCGGCTCGCCCTGCTCCGCGCCCGACTGCGGCACAGATCCGACCGCCGGAGCTTTACCGCGCCCCGCCGGCCAATCGCAGCCCGTGTTCTTCGAAGAGATGACCTCCCCTGCCAATCGCATGCAGCCGTGTTCTGCACCGACGCCGTATCCTAGCGATAGCGGCAGCCGTTGCCATAAGAACGAACTCGCGCAGCCGCAGCTCTAACTCGCAGAGGCCGCCTCCCGCACTGCTCCCCACAGCACCCACCTGGAATATAACCTGCCTAAACCAAAACCAGACACAGCCTTCATATAGTTCAGTAGACTTTTATTGCTTTTACCGACTTTCTGAAACATTACAAAAGATAATTTTATTCTAGCAGTAATTAAAACAACAAAGGCTGGATCTTTCACATTGAAGACAAGTCGGAGAGTTGCATTTTTCCTGTATAAACTGAATGTCGATTTTGCATTTGGAGTGATGTTTTCATCTGCTTTGGGTTGTGTTGTGAAGTAAGAAAACATCATTGTAATTAAAAAAGCAGTCATTAAAACTTCGAACCGTACAGTATGTAATCACATTTCAAATAATCAGTATTAAAATCAAAGACGTAGTTCAGCTACAGATGCCAAACCCTGGAAGACACCTTTGCTCAGGAGAATCAGCAACAGTAAAAAGAAAAACAGTATAAATGATGTGTCTTGCCAATAAAATCATTTAGAAAAGTACTGATTTTCAAACTCATTGTTCCAAATAAATGTCAACAGTTACTAAATTCAATATGAAAGTGTCTTTCGGTTAACTTCAATGCCAACTACAAAGTCCAATAAGTTTTCACTAAATGATACAAAATAAAATCAACTCAAAATCATCAAGCAATTTGCTTCATTTATAGCACTACTTTTACGCTGACTCAAAGCCGTGTGCCTCTAGTCTTAAAACTTGCTGTACAATAAATTACTGTTGATATAAACAAAGTTATTTCACACACTGGTACTGTACTTGATGATTATTTGACCTAGATGAGTAATTAAAACATTACTATTCATATAAAGCAAAAGGAAAACTAAGGTCACGGCGGTGCTCATCTAACAGACTACACTGGTGAACTGAAAGTCATGAACCGCTCATCTCACGTTGCACAAGAACGTATGTACAAGAGAACCCTTCAGAATGGTGCAGGCTCGGCAACACGACACCTATTTGTTACAGACCCAATTTACAGCCTTTCGAACCTGCACTTTGCAAAGGGCACAGATTAGGAAGTGACCAGGTAAAGAGGGAGATGAAGGTGAAACAACAACTTATAGGAGAACTTCCATTAAATGTAGCAAAAAAAAAAGCCAAGACAAAGAAAAAACCCCAGTGGGGCACCAAACTCTACCCTGACAGGTTTTATGATGACAAACTTGGCAATTTGGAACACTTCACTGAACAATCATAGAAGATATTGTGTTGTAGCTGTGAAATTAATCTAGGAGAACATGTAATTAACTTGGGCATATGTAAACAGAATGAAAAGTGTGTCACTGTTAATACGTACGAAAATACTACAAATGAGTTCTGTAGAATATAATTTAAACATGAGACTGCATTTTAAGTGAAATATTTTAGATGACAATTTAAATGGAGTGGTCAAGGTTAAGACCTGCACTTTATGTAAACATTCATATTTATAAATAAATTAGAAAAAGGAAAAGAAAAAAACAAAGGAGAGAGAAAAAGAGGGACTTCCTGAGGTGGCTCTGCAGCCAGACACACAGTAGCACTATGCTCCATTCCGGGAAATCAAGGCATCTAAAGAAAGTGCAGGGCTGTTTATTTTCCTCTAACAGTTGGAGTGGAAATATATTGGCATAGTTTATACAGGGCTTAACCCCTATGAAAAAACAATCAGTGCACAGCAATTATCACTGCTCTTTTGCATCCATTAAGGCAAAACAAACATCTACTTAGGGTAAACTACATCCTTAGCTATTTAATACTATGTGTGATTTTAAAGCAGAGAAGGTGTAAAATGAGCAGCGAGTCAATCATAAATTATCAGTGGGGTTTTACGCACTTCATACCAGATCTTCTCCTATTTATACAGAGGGGAAAAGTGCAACTGTAACATACAACTGACCAAGAACAGCAGAACTAAAGGTCACTGTAAACTGCTTTGCAAGTCATGGTATTTCTGGCACTGATAAAAAAAAATATCTACACAATTAAAATTAAATAAATACTGTGATTAGACTTGTAGGGCTTTGGGTTTTTTTTTCTATTCAGCGTCCCTAAAAAAATATCTACTTCCTGTAATATTGACCAGCACTTAACCCTTCTGAAGCAGAAGCCAGATACAATGAGTGCAGCACCAGGGAACCCTGATTCCAGATATTAAAGTTAAAAATCAAAGAGGCTTATAGTAATTTTTGGGGTATTTGGAAATTGTTACAGGACTGTGTACATGAAGTGTAAAACATTACTGGAAGGACTAGAACAAAAGTAATGTGTTGTGGACAGCACTACATAAACTTCCCAAAGTATCTTCCCTCTTTGATTCAGCAAAAGCTACTCAGCAGTCAACAACTGACCTGCAGATGTGGTTTGTTTGTTTTGTTGCATTTTTGTTTTGTTTGTTTTTGGGATATTTGTTTGTTTTGAGTTTTGTTTGTTTGGGTTTTGTTTGGTTGGTTTTTGGTTTTCTTTTAAATAATGCAGAAAGTTTTGGGAAACCATCTGCTAGTTTCACTGAATCTCAGTTTGACTAGAGGGAAAACATGGGTGTTTTCTGAAAGCACACATACTCAAGCTAAGGCACAAGCTATGCTATCATCTAAGAATGAGGGAACATCTATACAGATCCTTACACAGGACTGGTCAAATTGGTAATGCAGACCTCACTTGCTTTGCCACTGACCTGAGCCTTTGTTATGACGGTCTGGATACCATTACTCATATTGCTGAACACTATAATTTACTTTCTTTAAACTGTCCTCTCAGAATTCAACCAAATAAAAAAAGGAAAAGTAAAAAAGAAAAACCTTAATTACATTACATTGAAAGTGAATGGTACCAGTCTGTGTAACTTAAATGCTATCTTTAAATGTCTCTACTTATTCTGGTTGTTTTATTTTTGTAATATCCAATTGTCTTCCACCTCAAGTGGCATTTTCAGATGAACTCTGCCCTCCTCCGGAACCAGCTCCTTTTCCAGTTGTTGAGAATTTTATCATGTGGCCTACGATAAAACTCTCAACTCTGCCAAAAGCAGAATTAAGCAAACAGTATCTTCATTTTAAATGAGCAGAGATTTGAATAAAGCCACTGTAATACATCCAGAAAGGGCTAGTGGCAATTCAGAATGTAAAAGAAATCATTTCAAAAATTAAAGCCAAAAACCTAAAGTGTGAGGCAAAAAACTATTAATAATGGAAACGGCACAGGTAATTGATCAAGATTTTTGTTTATACATAAAATTCTCATTATTTCAAATATTATAATGCTGAACACTAGAAACTGAAAATGTAAGTACAACTGCATCTTTATCAGTGAGCCCTCAATCCCATTTATTTTAATAAATGAATATTTACTTTTCCATCTTACATGATAAAAGTTTACACTAATTAAAATAAATAAAATGTTTAAAAAATAAGTTGGTGTGCTATCATATATGCCCTTTACAATGCAGAAGATCAGAACTGTACACACAAATACCACAAGCAATTTCTAATCCATAAAATAATACTGATCATAAACTTATTACAGAATTAAACTACAGGTAATTTAGTAAAATACACAGTAAAATTAAAAATTAATAAATCTATTTGTTGAGGACATGAAATACTCCAAGTTTTCAGTCTTAGAGCTGAGTAAATCAAACTCTGATGGAAAAAATAAGTACCAACAGGAATAAAAGACTCGAGAAGAACTAGTGTGGTAACCCTGTGTAACTTCCTGGAGACCAAATTGTCGTCTGTATCACGTAAACATGGAGTGTCCAGAATGATAAATACTGACTTGGGACTGGAACTACAATTACTGCGCTCATTCCGCTACTGGATAATAATGAGAAATCAAGAGTGAATTTAAAAGGAAGAAAAAATGTAGTGGAAGAGGGTATTTTTATATATATATATCTTAAGGCTTAACTAACCTGACTTAGGGCTCTAGGCCACTTCTGTAAAACAGGAGAGACAGAATCCAGAAAACATTAGCACGTAGTGGAGACATAAAACACAGTAGTTCTTGTCAACAGCACATTAATATTTGTTCTATGAAATCACAAAAAAAGTATACCCTGCAAAAAAAGCAGTAACTGCCTGCATGGAGAACAAACTTCTGTAGCACACATTATAAACAGAGGTATTGCAAAATTTTAAGCAATGTGGACCAGTAATCATCAGCAAAAGCTGATTTAACTTCTATGCACATATTGATTATTGAAAAAAAAATATGCATTCATTACAATCTTCCTATTTAAAAATGAAAATAAAATTTCCAATAAAATAAATAGCTGAAGTGTGATTACCACTCATTTGTAGGAAAATCTTCTCATTATGCAAGCATATCTACAAGTGCCCTAAACAATGGCAGAATTAAATATATGACGCTTCTTAAACTGGAAATCACACTTCCACGGTATAATATCCTACAGCTATATATATACACACACAAATACACGCAATTCCCCTTGGTTCACTTCTATAAAGATGTTTCGGCATCCACATATTTCGCAACAGGTGAATCTTCCACATTTATTTTCACACTTTCTGTTTTTTCAGGGCTGTTTGAAAGCAAAGAGGAAAAGGTAAGGTTTCTTCACCAGTAAAGGTTAACTTTCAAGTGTTTTATACTTCACAATGAACACTGAAAAGTATTTACGTAAGGATACTTTGATGACAATGCATTTCTACTGCATTCTAGTAATTGTTAAATACTATTCACAGAACAGTACAAGCTTAAAGAGAGAAAACACCAATATCTAATCTACATATCCATTTCCAGTCCCACTGCTCTGACTGATTCTAGTGATTTGAAAGTGTTTTGCAAAACTTCTTAAAAATAAAACAAACCAAACAAAACCATCTAGTTAAAAATATTCAAAAATACATAACAGGCATTCTTATTAATATTGCTTAATTACTGGGCAGGGACACAATTCTATTCACAATACAAGACCGGGAAAACATTACAGTCTTTTCAAAATGGAAAACCACACTTGTAGTAACAGTCAGAAATCTGCATGAGTATCTGTTCAAGGAGAAGACCCTAATGACAATGGGCTCGCTGTCACCTGAATCACTGACACTCTCTAGTGGCACAACCACTGAGCAGTGGTTTATCCAAGGATAGAAAGGAACATCCTGAGATTTTAGAGGACAGTAGAAGAGAAACTGGAACAGAGTAAGAGAGAGGATTCTCTAGGCACAAATTTTAGAAGAGATGACACATGCATGCACTTCTTAAGGAAAAAAAAAATGTATTAGAAATTCATGCAAAAAGAAAAATTCTGTGATTCCTTAGAAAATGTACCTTAATAAAATACCTAAGAAAAATTGCTTAGTAAGTGTACTTGGACACCACAAAGGCTGTAAAATATTAGAGATGGTGGAGGGAATAAGAAAAAGCAATCTGGATCAGTTTAAGAAAGACAAAAAAGATCTAAAATATGTACTTTTCTAAAAAAGGTAAGATTTTTAAGAAATAACACCAACCCACACAATGGGTTGTCTGGGATTCCAAAAGACACCACTTGCTTCAAACTGCATCTTATTTGAAACCTATACATCTGGAAACAGAAGTACCTACAGAACCATTTTTACCACAGCACAAAGCATCTGTACTTATTATCAGATGAAGACTGTTACTCAAATTAACCTTAAAAGAACTGAGATGAAAAAATACTGGGAATTGCTTCAGACTGAGCAGTGGCAACATTCCTAAATTTCTCCAGCACCCACTATACAAGAAAGGGTTGCAAATGCCTCAAAACAGAAACCAATTGAGTTAAGGATCAGGGAAGTCCTGGTGCCTTAACATTTTCCAGATTCGTGCAGTATCAGATTGCCTCTTGAAAGAGCTGGTTTCTAGCACCAGTGGTTTTTATTCTTTATTTGTAGTTTTAGCAAGTTCCCTCCCAAGATACAATTTTTACCATACCAGTCTCAATGTGAGCATGTTATGGAATCAAAGGGATGTGTCTTATAGAAAAATATAAAAGAATAGATGGCATACCGAGTAGATCAAAAAATACTGCAGACAGGTCAGAAGCCTAATTCACTAGTGCTGCATGTAATTCTGTACTTAACCTACTCAGGAACAAGAGTCAAGGGTTTCTTAAAAAAACAAGGGTATACTGACATACATCCTGTTATCTGTCTAATGTTTCTGCTACCTCTCTTCCTGACAGTCTATTTTCTGTAGTGCTCCAGTTTTAAAAATGCTTAAGGCATGTATTTAAATATTTTAAATATTTAAACAACACAAGCTGAAGAGTCACTGAAAATGGTGCCTGCACTGAGTGTCCTCAGTTTTTCCTATTACAATACCTCTAAGTTCTCTCCTTGTTTCCTTCTTTACCTTTGGTTGACCTACTGTTGGGCAAAACAAAGTGTATTTCCATGCCTAGTTTGGAGCAATGCATGTGATGAATAAACAGATGGTATACAAGTGCTAAGTGGACAGTCTCTACTGCTGTTTCCATGATGCAAGCTCAACAATAACCGATAGCTTGGACA
>JANHGB010051119.1:0-14630 GCA_026283785.1 Coracopsis vasa
GATTCTGTGATTCTATGACTGTATTATCAATTAGCATGATACTTTGTGTTGTGTATTTGACTTGTTTCCAATGAAACGACCTTCAATTTGGGTTTCACACATGTAACAGGCACCACTGCAGAATTGGCATTTCAGTTCTGTTTTGCACATAATTTTGTTCAGCATTCTCAATTCCAGCTACCACTTGAGCTACATCATGTCTTTGTGACAACTTTCTCTTAAGCCATTGGTTCTTGGCAATGCACAGAAGATCGAAATCATTGTTATTAATATTTCACCATAGTAGCTCTCTTCCAATACAGCTCTGTAATTCCATCTGCCTCTCAGCACTGATGTGTTCTGAACTCAAAAATCAGCCCCAGCTGATTAAAATATTTCAAAAATTGCATCACTTTTTTAAGGAATCTTGTCTTGTGCAGTATCCGAGTAAAAGGCATAAATGGTCAGAGTAAAGCACTGCAGTTCCTAGAACATACTCTTTCCAGATGAAGTTCTTTTTCTGCCATTTCAATTAAAATATGAACTTCTGTTACTCTGAAAAGCACCTATTTCAGATATAAAATATATGCCTAACATTTAAAAACACGCAGCAAGTTTGTTTCTAGAGCTTCATCTAACATTTCACCATGAACTGACCTATTAAGTTTACACTCTAAATATTTAAGCCACTTTTAAAAAATGATAATAAAAAAAATCCAGATATACATGAAAAAAATATTAATTATTTCCATTTTTAAAATACCTTTCATCCTGGAAAATTGGGAATAGTTGTATAGATTGTACAGGATTTAGTTGCCTGTTACTGTAAAGTATTACTTCTGCAAAGCAGTGTTCAAGTGTTGAATACAGGAATCATATAATAATAGATAGCAACCTTCCACAGAAAGTAAAGTGCAATTTATCCAGATAAAGTTGGAAATCCAATAATTTAATGTCAATGTAGCACCATAGATCCACACCGAGGCACTGGCTGATATTGGAGAGTGCCTCACAACCCACCCCTGGGAAGCACTCGCCTTTAGGCATACAAAATTGTGTCTGTACAGTCTACTGATATTGATGGGTTTGTGCTGCTATTTGGAGCTGGCTATCATGGTGAAAACCACTCAGAATCTGAAATGTCATTTATTGTTCCACAAACCACAAGCACGAATGAAAGCCTCAGCTGTTATAATGCCAGGCTGGGTTTCAACTCGAGAAACAATACAGCCTGAATGATTTAATGATATCACTGGTACTGCTATACCATGTAGACAGCATAATTAGTATTTCCTCTAATGATGATCCCATATGCTTAGTCTGCCATGCATGTTTTTGGTAAGCCCAGTGACATCTGTTCTTCACATTTTTTATTAACTTCTGTCCACATTATCTTCTTCAGTCAGCTTGCTACAAGCCTCAAGACAGGGCATGTAGTCATCTTAGGAACGGAACAGAACAAGACAGCAGCTCAGAAGGAATTTATGTAAAGTCCAAGTAGAGCAAGTGACCATGAACACATTCAGTGGGTGTTTCATGGCACATAAGAGTGACCTGCAGTTTTCCAAGGTGCAATTTGGAACCTAAGCCCTGTCAGATCTGCTACCTGCCCAGCTGAGAGGCTGCCTCTGGCCCCCAAATGCAATGTGGCAGCTGAAATCAGCAAATGCCCTAGGGCCAGCCCTACTCTGGAAAAGTAAGAAGCTACTTCAGCACCTTTTCTGTGCTCCTGCCTTATTGACTTGAAATAGCCAGATGTCTGACCCCCAGGATGTGCTATGAGGCTTTTTGGGTCTGTTTTAAACTTGCTGAAGGGTGACCATGCCACAGGTGTGGCGGTATTGTTATTAATCATAGCCTCTGCATACTTACTGAATTAGGTATTTGGTGATTACTAGCTGTTTTCTTTCTGCACTGATTATAGTGTTTGTTCACGATGTTTCTGTGCTTTAATTTGTTTGAGTGAAGTGCCTGGAGAACAGGTAATGCCGGTCCTATTATTAATTCAGAAGAAAAACACAAATCTGCTCTGGCATTAACCTTCATTCAAGAAAAGTGATCTACTTAGCTGGGTTGCAGCTTTAATTGCATTTTTCCAGGTGCAGGGTAAAACCCTATCCCCAGTGGAGCAAGTTGCGCTGGGGAAAAGGCAGCGTGCCATCCATACCCTGCCAAGAACCACCTTGCCATCTCAGGACAGGCAGACAGCCACACTGGGCACAGAGGCACACACTGCTAATTACTTTAGGAATGACTACCATCCCCTCAATCACAGATAACATTAAACTAACTGCCTCTCTCCAGGAAAAACAAACAAAACACAAAATGCCACCCCCCCAACCCCACCACAAAACTGTATAACTTCCACCTAACATCATTTGCAAAGAACAAGATAAAGCATATCACTGCAAAACCTACCTCACCTCCCATGAAGTTGGCAAAGCTTGCTATTTTTCACTCCATCATCTTACTATTGTAAATTTTCACTTGTAACCTTTTTAAAACACTATTTTCCACATTGCTTGTGCATTGTATAAATTCACATGAAAAGGTAACACACCTATTTTAAACCATCTAAAATGCTTTGATTGTAAACTTTAAACCTCTCAGTAAACCCTCCTGTGCAGTAAAGACTGACAATTTCACAGCTTTGGAAACTCCCAAGATCCTGAATACTAAAAAAAAAATAAAATAAAAAAAAAAGAAAAACCTGAAAAAGTTATTATTTTAAATAACTTGGAAAGGTTTCTGAAAGTTAGGCACAATGTTCCCTTTTGCCTGAGGTCACTGTACTTCAGATCTTAATCATCGATGTCGCCAGCACTGTAGATATGAAGGTTTTATTAAAAGAGAGCTAATAGACATTTTTAAGAGTCTTTACCCTTTAAAAGTAGGAGGTGCACACATAATGTGCCATCACCTAAAGAATTATTGGCACAGATTTGATATGACCTACAAAATTAAGCTATGGCTTCACTATTTCAAACTTGAACTCATGAAACCTTTTAACTCATTACATTATCACTCTGTTCTATGGATACAGAATTGAACTTAAAATCAATATATAATCCAATTACTAACCTTGTGAACAACAGACAGAGCTCTCCCAATATTCTTTCTCAGCCTCCCCTAAATGCATTAATGGACTGATATAAAGATTTTGGGGTATCTAGTTGCTTATAACTCTTTTCAGGTTTGCAATGAAATGTGATTTTGATGATCCCAAATCAGAATCTCTGATTTGAAACCACTTGCTATCCAAAAACTAGCAACACCCAAACACTTGAAATCAGGCATCCACATCACTACCATTTGAAAATAAAGCTCTACATGCATACTAAAACGTCACATTCTGTAAGTTGAAGTGTAGATGGTATACATCGCACGATGAGCAATCTGGGGGGAGAACAATCTTCTGATTCTCTTTGGTTTGCACAGTGTCTGTACTGTCATACTAGACTTCTCAATTTGGCCTTGGGAATTCAGAATGGTAATTTTTCCCCACTTCCCTTGAACAATTAAACTGTGCTCTCCAATGCAGCAATAATTCACAATGTGGCTCTAGGCAAAAAGCCTACTGCAGATTCTCTGTTAGAAATGCTATTAACACAGCTAATATGAAGGTCATTCTCAAAGCCTGTCAAGAGCATCTATAGAAGTTCCCCATCTTTGTGCATACGGTTAAGCTTTAAGAGTGATTACATTAACAGATGCACATAAGATCTGATTTTACTGAATGAGGAATAACATTTATTGCCAAATTATTTTAATGGCCCGGGAAGCAGAAGCTCCAAACAAAACTGCATCTGCAACAGAAACATTAATACACAGACTCATTTAAAAGTTTGCAAAGACAATGTATTTTGATACCATGACATACACATACAGTATTTGGGGTTTTTTTTAGGAAGCTGAAATTGTGACCTCTATATTTTCTTACATACTGGTAAAATAAACTAAAAACTTAAACCAACCTGTTACTTCAATTGCTTGTAAGTTTTAGGCAGTTGGCAGTAAATTTACTTCTATACAAATAAATGTTATCTCATTACCAACAACCTCCATTAGGATCTAGCAGACCGTGAAATAGACTTTGCAAGATCAGGCAATGTGCTAAGGCCCAGAAAAACATTATTTTAGCTCCCAGCTTCAGAAATTATGAGGGAAATGAAGCACCATATTACAGTTTGAAGCACACACGCTAAATAAACCTTTTTAGTCAAGGCATTAGGAAAGAGAAGTGCAGATTACTCATAGCTGTGAAATGTACAGTTAGGTTATTTGGCACCTGCTTCTTAGCTTAATTTCCTACTGTTATTAACTTTTTCTTACAGAACGTGCATTTTGCAGAGGAGAGGTTGTAACATTTCTAATACAGGATAAAGGAGAGCTCATTTTAGACTGTAAGGGAGGAAAATAGATTCTAACACTTTACTACAAACAACTTTCCTGTACAGAGCAAAATATATTTACAGATCTATGGTAAGGAAAATATCAAAGTAAAGCAAGAAAAGGCAAACACATTGCTCTGAATGCTAACTAAAATATTAGAGCTTTCATTCTGTTTGAATGGAATTCATGTCCAGTTTATAAAACACACTGAGCTTTGTGCCTCTTCATGAGGCTAAAAGGACACATTTTAAGTGAGTTAACTAAAATCCCATAGGATCACATTTCATTCCCTACATGCTGTAAAACATCTAAAACTCCAATGAAATGGAAACCATCCATTAAGTACAGAACTGAGCCTTGGTATCTTCTACCAGCGCTTTGTGGGAGAGCAGTGATTTTGATTTTGCAGACGAGAGAGCTGTTGCACTTGGCTCCAGCCCTGGCAAAGGCCTAAAGGATTCAGTATGGGAAGGGCTGATTTAGACAGAAAGTAATCACAGAGGGAGCAAGGTGTTGGTGGTTCCAGAAGGAGACCTGTGGAAGGGTTCGGGTTAGCCTTTCTTCCTGTGAAGGCAATGTTTGCCTAGCCACACTGCCTGTCAAGACGGGTTTTAATCCTTTAGCTGATTTCAGGCTATTCTGAAAAAGGAGCTGTGGTTTCAAACTTAATTGCACTCCTCGAGGTTTCTTGTCAACTTGTGTTTGTAGAGAAGAGAGACACAAATGAGTACATCCCAAGAGGGAAGATTAGCAGGATTCAACAATTTTTGTTTGTCAGAAGCCATCTGCCTGGCCAGCTCTCCTCTCTCCTAACCATAGCACGGCAGTGGATGGCAAGCAGTGGAAACAAACCTCTTTTGGAGGCTTATGGTACAACAAAGTCCATAGTAACCAAGTTTATTTTGCTTGATATCTTAAGAAAAGAACCTGTTCCTCTTAGCTAAAGAAAATATATTTTCCAGTCTTTGAATAACATATAAAAAAAACATTTGAAAAGAGAAAACGTTGTGAACCACAATAAAGATACTTTTAAAAAACCCTTACTTAACATTTCTTCCAACCTTAATTTTTCTGTATCCATATTTGAAATTATCAGAATCAATCTTTAAATTAGTATTTAATTTAGTATGACCTTACATGTGTAACAACTGAAACCAAAGCTTTGTGACACTGAAATCAAACTGCCAAGATAACATTATAATAATGATAATAGCAAGACAATAGGTTATAGGAGTGCATTCAAATATTAATTGTCCGTAATTGAAAATTAAATACACTTTTGAGAAAACTCACACTGCACATTACTTTTCCCCAGCAATTACAGCTTTTTTATTTTCAAACATTAACAATGATCAAAATCCTTTTCAGAATCTGCAGTTATTCTGTGCAATTGGCTTCTATTGTATCTAAACCATTATTATAAAATCAGAACAAAAAGAAGAAAAGTCATTTGTTCGCCATGTTAGTCATATTTATGATAATGGCAATTTTACAGGTTAAAAGTTCTGGTATTATGAGCCTTGTATTCTTTTGAAATAAAAAAAGGAGGAAGGGGGTGGCATTTGCAGCCAATTTCTCTATATTCTATCCCCCAGATGACTCCAAGATGGTGCTGTCTCTTGGCTATTATATCTCCCAGACCACACTCCTGAAATCAATTGCAAAGCTAAAATGAGAGATCTTGAGAGCTTAAGACTAAGACTGTGATTCCTGTCACCAATTATAGGTGTTCACCTTTAGCTGATAAACAACAGAGGCCAGAAAAAACAAGAAACACTTTCACGGAAACTCAGATGTGCCCCGCTCCTGCAGCTCCTCTACTGTGTTATATCCTGAAAGAACACACAGATCTGGCAGCAAATCTGTGCACCACCACAACACCCCAGCACAGCCACTGCTTTTCATTGTTCCTTTGGTTCAGTTTCCAGGTCTTTGGTGCCATTTGGCATCGTTTTTATTATCATGCAACTAGTAGGAAACGTGTATCAGTTATGGGGCTTGAGGTACAAGCTTACAGGCTCCTCCACTGCTTACTGGCACATTTCAGGCAATTTGAAATAAATAAACTGTACAGACCACAGAACCTCGTGTTCATAAAACAGCACAGTTCTGTGGGGCTCTTCAGGTAACAGGTAACACTGATTCCTATGGGGAGAATTTTAACTGCTAAAAACTCAGATTCGTTTGAGAAAAGTACTGTGGGCACTAATTTATCTGTCTGATAAGAGACAGAGGGACACAAGCTCACCCACTGCAGGGCTCTCCAAAGAAACTGTACTCTAAGTCATGCTGCTGCTCTGAAGTGGATTTAGTCCTTTTAACAACTTCAAAAGCATCTGAATTATTCTATCTGGGTTCCAGTAAAGCTACTATCATCCAATTATCTAAGTGCCTGCAGCAGTCTCTCAAGAGTTAACTTCCATTCATCTCCTGCCACAGTTAAGACAACCTTGCATAGCTCTTTCCCACAGAGCTCTTCTCAGCCTGTCAGAAGATATTTCCCATTCACCTCATTATAATTAGGTCATGTTCAATAAACCTCTAGTCATTGGAGATCAGTTTATCATCTCTCCTAACAAGACAGTATCACCCCCAAATCCAAGAGACTTAAACTAAGCATAAATTGTTAAAACAAACAGTTGAAATGAAATACTGCCTTGAACGTATTTTTACTTGTAACAGCATCCTTTGTGAGTCTCCTTTGCAGTTTCACCTTGATCATTTTTGTACTGGCTTCGGCCAGGGCTAATTTAACTTTTCATAGCAGCCTGTATAGTGCTGAGCTTTGGGCTTGTGGCTAAAACAGGCTGGATTGTGCAGCGGGGTTCTGGCTACAGCTGAACACTGCTTGCATCCTGACAAGGCCTTCTCCATTTCCCACTCTGTCCCCTGGGAGCAGGCTGGGAGCTGGCAAGAGACAAGGGAGGGTACATGGCCAGGTCTGGCCAAAATGGCATCCCACACCAGTGGAGCCAGGCTCAGCAGTGAACCTGGCAGTAGAAGAAGTCTTGCCAAGGTGGCTGCTGCTCAGAGACTGGCTGGGCATCGCTCTGCTGGTGGGAGGGGGTGAGGGGTTGCCTTCACATCACTGGGGCTTGTCCTTCACTCACTAACATGTCTTCATGTTGACCCAGGAGTTTTCTTGCTTTTGCTCTTCCCAGTCTCTCCCCCAGTCACCAACTGGGCCTTGTTGTTGTTATGAGAGTTCACTGCTCCGGTGCCAAAGTTACTAAGCATTTAACACAGATGTTGCTGCATTCAACTTCCTTCCTCCCTCTCTATCATAATTTATGGAATAAGAGTCATAGGGATAGAGGGATACAACTTCCATTGAATTTCCACCTCTGAACAATTTGCCTTTGTCCTCTGAAAAATATTCCTGGAAATGCTTCTATCCCCCTAAAACAATACAGCTCCAGCGCTGCGTTCCATAATGACCCATTGCACATATAACGCTTGGCAAATAAGCACTGGACTCATCAGAAAGGCCACTCTCCCAAACTGTTGAATACAGTGGGGTGTATGCAGCCTGGCACATATTATGAATGAATCTGCAAACAAAAATACACAACCCATTTATTATCCAGCATTATCAGCTTGATGACCTTGTTTTTCAATACTCAGGTTGGAAGACTGATTGCTCCACATGGCACTCGGGTGATAACATGCAGCTTCACGGGCACTGATTACTAGAGATGTTTAAAAAGATTGCCAATAAAAGCACAATGCTATGGCAGCATTGTGGATATGGTTTCTTAGCTCTCAAAAGTTTTACAGAAAGAGGGTATCATTGCACATTGTGTGGAGCTGCTTGTCTCTGAGGACAGACTCTCCTCAGTTTTGCTAGCGAAATATCTGTGTTTACTTGCTAAAAGGCAAAGTGTCTCTGTGGGATAGACCCATGGAAACCCCAGTGACCACATATGAATGCTTGGTGAAAATGACAGCTCTGCACAGCTCTCACAGAGGATTAACGTGTTAAGTCTGAAATAGGTTTTGTTTTACTGTAACCACGTTTAAAGGTTATGAGCCAGATGTAATGGAAGCGTGACATTTCAGGAAACATTCATCTTTGAAGTTCAGAATGCTGAAGAAGAACCTTTTACAGTTTTAGCCAGCTCTCCTATGCACACACTACTAGAATAATCACCTTCAGTTTTTACCTTTTTAATCTCATTTGGGAAATATCAAACAAGAGCTCCACCTCCATTTATGCCTCTTGTATCAGAAAATTCATGCCGATAAGTTTGATATCCATACACCAGCATTTTGCTTTGTCTGTTTCTTTAGCAGAATTTCCTGAACTTTATCTTTTTATTTTTCTTTTTTTAGGTAATACTGTAAAATTTGTATTTCTAGAAGTAGGTTTTAAATCACTGCCTGAAGGAGCCTCTCCATTACCTATAGAAGGACGAGAGCATAAGAACTTAGGCACTTAAGGGGTGATATTCAGATTCCCTCTCAATGAAGTCAATACTTAAATTCCTCTGTTATCATGCCAAGGTAAAACAAGTTTTAGTTGCACTAAGGTAAACATTTTAAAATAACTACTTAAAAGACAGTTGCAAGAATTTGAAGCAGTAGACCTGGCTCTGTCCCTTTTGTAAACCAAGGATAAACAGTGCTACACTGCCTGCTGAGGAGCTACTCTTCTCTCTTGCAGGTACATCTAATAGATAAATAAGCTCTTTCCTAACTGAAGAAGTCCTAGAGATATGTGAAAAGGATGACGTGCTCTATTGAATCTGTCTACTCAATTTGCTGCCCTCCTTGAGTCAAATGTAACTGCAACTGTAAGGGGATGCTGGAGATCAACCTTTCTTTAAATGTCTGTCTGATCATAGACTTAACAGAGAAACAAATTAAATGGAACTACCAGATCCCACGCTTCTTACTCAACAGCTGAAAATTGAAACATAACCAACTCCAAAATTCACAGAGCATACTCTTTTCACTACTATTAAAACCTTTTAGTTGCATGATCAGCTTGATGTAGGTATAATAATAGCTTCTTTACTATTTCATTTGTCTTTAACCTTCTATTCTGGTCATTAAAAACAAAAACTAACGCACAGCAATTCCACTGCATATTAAGGATGCATCAAATCTAGACATAATCAATTTCTTCTGATGCCTAATAAAGGTTTCCTGAAAGGATGCATGCACTTAATGGTCTTCAAACACATTTTAAAGGAACACAAAAGTAAACCTAATACTGTGCAACTTCACTTAAAGTTCAATTTAAAGTGTGTGTTTAAGTGCTTTGCTGAATCCATTCAGCAGTGAGGTACAGCGAAGACTACACTGTTTAAATGCTAATCTTTCAAAACCAGTTCTATTTGGACAGACTTGTTCTGATCCTTGCAAGCTGTCAGGAAAGCACTGGAGTAAGCAGAATCAAGAGCACAAAGAAACCTTTCTCTTTCCAAGACAGAACAATGAAAAGTTACTGCTGGAACTCTAGGGTTACCTTTTCCCACAGAGGTTTGCATTATGAAACTCTGTACAGCCAAATATCATCAATATGGTGTGGCATTAAATGCCTTCACTTCACAGTACTGTAAATAGAGATTTAAAAGCTGAAGAAAAACTGAGAAGAAAAATTTGTACAAGTAACCTGGGAGAAAGCTGGAGAAGGATTCAAGCTTTTCAGTGTATGAAATCCCAGAGAAGCGGACCCAGCAACACATATTTCCTGAAAAAATCACAACTTTTGCCCGGATTTTTCATGTATTTTACATTTCAGGATTAAATAACTCTTTGCAACCTCTCAGCCTCTCTTCTGCACGTCAGCTTACTTGCTACAACAAGACGCAAGGTATTTTCAAGCCCACTTCTCAGAGGACTCTTGGACTCCTCTGAGCCCACACACCTGCATTTTCCTTTCCAGCATGTGCAAAGGAAACAGGCTGGAAGATTATTATGCCTCTCCTACCAGGCTTGGACATGTTTCCCGTTTTATGCTTTACAAATAAATAAGTACATAGATGTTGTAGTACAAACCTTGAACATTCACTTCTCTGTGAGAGAGATTTTCACAGTTCAGCCACACTTCAAGCCCCAAGTACAGCACTTTACTTACCAGAAATAATTGCTTAGCAGGCTTAAACAGTCTCAGCAACGATCAAGAGTTCATTTCAGGGAAAGGCTTGGCCTAGAACAGTCTACTTAAAATCCATATGTTGTACACCAACTGCAGTGATTTCTTCTGTGTCCTTTACTGCTGGAACCTCACCCTTTCCTTGTTGAATTGTAAAGTGATGAAAGATACCTTAGTTCCCTGCTGCCACAATGCCGATGGACAGTACAAGACAGGAACAGTTAGGTTGGTGACCTAAGACAGCAGCTTCAAGGGCTGACCAGGTTTGCTTTACTGCTATCACCTCCCACACCTTTTGCTGATCCATCCACACGTAGAATAAATTGTTATTCTCTGGGTCAAGCTTGCCTCCTGGCTTCTCTATTTTACAAAGATCTTCTGTGGAGAGGCTTGGTCCTTACAGTGCCTAGACATCACTATAATATGAATTATAGCCAATATTGGTATCATTGTTAATGTTACTAGTTATGTCAAACAGAGAAAGATTTCTAACAGCACCATAAACAAGTCCAGGCTTCGCTTTGATGTCTGAGTCCATTCTTGAATAGCAATACTAAAACATAACCTTAACACTTAAACATTATAAACATCTCCTGTTTATGATCTCAGTGTAGCAGCAATCAATAGCCTCCTCTGAAACAGCTCTCTACAGATACCAGTCTTCAAAACCTGGTGGAACCTCTGGTAACACACTGCACCTACAGCTAGCACAACACTAAGAGAAATTCAACCCTTTGATTTTAAAACTTGGCACAAACTTTGATACCCTATATGCCTTCACAGCGCTGTTTTAGTACCCAAACATTACTGCATGGAAAACCCAGAGGTAGATGTCTTTTCTATAGGGATAACTGTGTGACAAGAGTTGTCTCTGCCTAAGCTACAGTGACCTGCGCTGCACTTTGTGGTATGTATTAGCAGCAAAAAGCAAGTGCTGCCTAGGGGAAAGGAGACAGGAACTATATTTTTGGTAGAAGAGTCACAGAACCCTTCCCCTGCTTTTCTGGACTATCTGTCTTCAAAACACTGCATTGTCTTTCAAGGACTTTTGGAGGAAGCACTTCTCTGGGACAGGGTGGAGTGGCGGGTCAGGAAGTAGGTGAATTCAATACTTACTCCAAGATATCTCTTCAGGAATGTTCAAGGCTCCATGGCCACATCAATGCTCGACTTGAGCAGATTCTTTTCCTTCCTTTGCTTTTTTTCCTTTTTATTTCCTTCAGGCATTGTTTTGTTCCACTGAAAACCAAAGTGGTACCAAAATTTCCATTTTTTTGCATAAATCTTACTGTTGCACATTGGTTAACTGCAATGAAAAGATCTTCTGTCACATGGTGTTATTAAAATAGAGACCTTACTCACAGCAATCAGGAGGACGTGAGAGGTTTACCACAGCCTGCTGTACTATTTTAACTGGCTATTAACACAACTGCTATTCTATTCTATCTTTTTTCACCAGGAAAACAAGTTGGCAGTTAAGAGGATATCATCTAGAACTTACACTACCAAAGTAGTTAAATATTACTGGATTTTAGCATATTCAGAAGATAAATGCTACCACTTTCCATGCTCGGCTTTGAAAATGTGGTCTGTAACTATTAAAACATTCAAAACATACTGGGGAAAAAACCCTGCAGGTGTACAAACCAGGATGAATAAAAAGGGCACCTGTGAACATTCTGACCCAAATTGACTCAATATGTAAAATATATAAGTTTTAAAAACACTGCCTGGTTCTGATGCCCTTGAATGCATGCAACACTTTTCTTAACAGACCAAATTACCTCAAAGCATCTCTGACACCTTGGACATCTCTTCAGAATTACAAAAGCCATAAGGTATTGATAGGCTGTTGTCTCATTTTCCCTCATGGTTCATCGAAGTGTTACAGGCTTCAAGGGCAACTTAGTTATCTGTAAATAAGACAGCTAGCAAGAACCTGGAGGCCTTATCAAAAGGCTAAAGAAGAATGGGCCTCAATTCAATGTTATCATTAAAAATAACATAGATCTTTGAATTACGATCAGATGATCTAAAGACTCTGTTAAACAAGTGTTTTTTAGGGGGCTCATCTGACCATGCATTTCAGCCATTGTGAATTACTGCTCAGTATCCCTTCTTATTACATCGCCTAGCAGACAGTCAGATACTGCTGAAAGACAAGTTCCCTAGGAGCTAGACTCAGCCCAGTCAGAGTAACAGCAAAGGAATCTCCAAGATACATGGCTATTCCCAGAGCTAAACAGTTCTCTCTTCAGCTGGAATCTGACAAAGGTACACTGGCTAATAGCTGTCCCTGTAGGCTTCCTTTTGCAAGCTCCTAATTTTCATCAATTGAACTAGGAAATAGTATATCCCAAGCCTTTGAACTCTAAAACATTGTGGAGGTGAAGCATTCTGCCTCTACCTGCATGCTTCTGCACTGAGCTACCAGTGTCCACTAACACTAGGCCTTAAGCTCCTTTGTCCCTAGGTAAGGAAAAGCATAAGTCAAATGTATTCTGGCTCTTGACTGTAAAGCAGAAAACAGTTACCAAAAGGAAATCGGCAGAACAAAAGATAAACATCTACCTGGAACTCGAGGCAATTATGGGCTGCTGAACAGATTTCCTTCCACGGACATCTCTCAGCTGCCTCAGGCACTATTTTAGCAGACATCCTCCCCTCATTGTTTCTTCTTCGGAAGAAACAACTCTTACCCTGGTTCATGGTTTTCTAATTATATTTCTTTTCTTTTTGCTAAATATTGAGCACAGATAAATCTTAAAAACAGATCCTGACACACTCCCCCTCTCCCCCCCTTCTCCAATACCTGCTCTTCCTGCTATTCAATATACTGATATCATTGTATACCAGATGCAAATTACCATGTGCAGCTCACTGGGAACAACAGCTCTTATAAACATAATCTCTTCCTGAATGACTTTCCACCGTTTGGGTGTTTTTTTAGAAGATGGTTTACTCTCCCTGCAATGCATGTGGAGCAAGAGAAGTGTGATTTACAACCCCACTGCTATGGTCTATTTTCAATTAGCCCGCTTCCTCTAACTTAAGCAATCATGTTCAGCTTCTTGCAATACTTCCTAAATCACTGTATGAGCTTAGAAACCATTTATCACTCAGATACGATGCTCCTAATACCATTTTCAACCTATCCCCAGCATTTTCATGGAGACAGAACACATAACAGGACTGTGTGAATTTAAGAAGGCACCATGTTTGGACTGTGCAGCACCTTCTTCCCCATGCACACTGACTGTAGGGAATCCACCACAAATCTATAAAAGGAGAAATTACTTGAGAAATGTTTCCAATTTTAATTTTAAACTACTGCAGGATTGAGTTTTTTAATAGATACTCACTGCAACACACTCCTGTGTTACATCAAAAGACTCTAAATCTCACCACAACATGGGGATTATAAATTAAAAATAGGTCTTTTGTAGATATGTCAATCTCTGATGTCTTTAGCAGACATTCAAATCCAGTTTTCTTCACACATCTTCCAGCGACTTGCCCACAGAGTATAGTTTCCCACATGCCTTGATATTTTATCCTACAAGTTAGAATTAGCCAAAGAACATTAAGTTTTGATATCAATTTTTAATAACATTTACGTAATAGGAAAAACCTCCTGATCAGAACTGAGCAGTATTCAGTCATCTAGAGCTCCCCTTTAAACCCTTATCTCCTGCATCTCCAAATACTAGGTAGTATTTTTTTATATTCTTTTAAAAAGTCCATTTAAACCATGTCTGCAGTTCATTAGCCATCCCAGTGTTCAGGTACCGGGCCCTGTACCACTGGCTTCACTGGGAACTGCCAGGTAACACAAATATACCATTGCCCCACAACTGCTAAGCAGTTTTCCCTGTGATTGAACTCACCTCTTTAGAGATCTCAGATTAGAGATCACTCATCTGAAGGGCACTTTTACACTTGTAGTAGTTTATATAGTTGGAGATACAAGTTAGAATTCAGGTATCCTTTTTATATAGACCCACACCTTGGTCTGTGTAGCACATTTTCAAAGAGGACTGAGAAAAAAAAGGCAAGACATCACCAAAACAGATGACACAGGTCATAAAAGTCTCCTGAAGCAGGATCCAATAACAGGATGGATAGCAATGGCGTTGATTTTAATTTTAGTGCTTAAGGT
>JANHGB010051120.1:0-13200 GCA_026283785.1 Coracopsis vasa
GGCGGTGCTGGGCCCGCTCCGGCCGCTGCCGCGTCCCCGGCCGTGCTCTGGCGGGGGGAAGAGTGGGGCTTTCCCGGAGAGCCAGAAACAAAGGAGCATCCCGCCGCGCCCCACTAGAGCAGTGATTTGGCCGCCCCGGCTGAGGCCCGCAGAGAGCCTCCATCCCCGCCCGCTGCGGCAGCAGGGCAGCTGAAGCGGCGCTTCAGGAGGGAGGAGGGTGACGGTGCCACAGCAGAACGGCGCCGGGTATGGGTGCTGGGTGTGCTTGTCTTCGTCTGTAGACAGGTTGCAGGGGATGAACACGCTTCTTCAGCATACAAACCTCGTCTGTTCCCACTTTGGCTGAGGGAGTGGCTAGGAAAGGCGAAACGTCCGGTTGTCCTGCAAGGGTACGCAGAAGGGAACTATGCACCATCTTTGCTAACGGGTTTCATTGCTTTTATAGAAAGGTAAAGGAACAGGTTTGGGGATGTGCCTGTTCCTTGGAGCAGTGATAGCTGGTGATCACACGCAGCCTCACAGGGCGGCACCACCCGCTCTGTGTCCTCTGCTGAGGGTGAATGTAGCATTTCTGAAGCGTGCATCTCAGAGTTAATAGGAACAGCCTGGTCTCCTGCGAGCAGAGCTGTGCGGTTATAAACCTCTCTGGGAATGTCGTTTCACAGCTAATGCAAGCCAGCCTCTGTATTGCCACCAAAAGGGGCAGCCCTGCCTTCCTCTCTGATCATGGCTGTGCTTTCGGGTTGCTGTTTACACCGCAGTAACTCTTATGTTGCCATATGGCGAGGCAAGCCTGGGATCTGATCCGGTGGAAAGCCAGTCATGCCCCTCCAGAAAATTACCAGAGTTCAGCGGGATCACGTTCCTGAACTAGCTGACCCTGCAGAGCTGCTGCAGGCACAAAGGCAGAGGAGGCTCAGAGGCAGGAGCAGCCCACTGAGATCATCCGAGCTATGTTTGTGCATGCAGCAGCTCCACTGCAGTAAGTCCTTGTTGGTGGAACTGCCTTGTGACAGCTCTCAGTGTCCCACAGATAATGACCTTGTGATTGCTCCCGATAATGACACGTGATTTCTCCAGAGAATATCAATTGTAGTTACCTTAAGGTAACAGCATGAGATTGTGTCTCAGTAAGGTTCTCGGAAACATTAACTGACTCAAGTGAGAGACCAAGGATTGAAACTAAAAGCTCAGTATGCCTCTTAAACAATACAGCATGTGTAAATGTGTCACTCGTGTATCTACAGATCTTGCTTCCCTCAAAATCATGTGGAGATTCTTATGCCTTTGTGAGTATTTTAGAACTGGAGCCAAAATCTTGATGAATTCATAACGGCTGTGACTCTGGCTTCCCTGTTTCCAGATTTCTTCGAACTTGCCTGCCCATGACATCAATTCCTGCTGGTTTCTCACATACCCAAAAGCATAGACGCAGTGCAGGCCTTACAGAGCTCAATGCTTCTTGGGGAGAGCACATGATAAGCAGCCTGTTCCCAGCACTGCCATAATATCCCTTCCCACAAGACTATATACCTCTTACCACATTAGGCAGCACATTAACTGCTTTGTCTGAGGATTGTAACTCCCATAGGAAACTGTACACAGAGAAGGTTGGTTTAGTCTTAATCCCTGGTTGTTTGGTTAGGGATTATTTTTCCCCATCTCTTAATAATGCTTGATTCAAGCAGGGCTGCTTCCTGGTGGCAGAGGGTACCCATACTACCACTGACCTCCTTTGAAAAGTAGTTGCTCAACACCAGAGCAATACTAGTGTCACCCTGGTTGGACCTCTTAGGGGTAAATTCAGTTAGCATTGGTCTGCACAGTTTGCCAAGATCTGCAAAGTGACTGGGTGTGCAGGAAGAGAGCCACATCTCCAGGTTCCTAGACCTGACGCTAGGATCAGGATAATTCAAGTTGGAGGAGATTTCCAAAGGTCTAGTCCAGACAGACAATCAGAAGTTCATAAACTTTTAATACGGCAAAAGAATGGTAGCTGTGTGACATTTCATAGCCTTTCCAGTTGCCACAAACTCCAGCAAATCTGGATAGAGTTGTGCAAAAAATACTGCTTCCCTCACCATCTTTTCTGCCTCCTTACTGAAGGTTTCTGCCTCCACAACTGTCCCTGGATTGGAAGACGCTAAAGTTTTTAATCCGTTTTAATACATTAAAGTCATCTTTATCAGCAGCCTAAGCTAATTTGTATTGAAGCAGCTGGGACTAGTGCATGTATTTTGTTCACCACCTCTGCTGTGAGGCAGTAATCTCAGGCAAAGAGAAGGTAAGAAATTGCTGAGAGGGGGTGTGACACCTTAAGCCACTGAAACTTGTCCTACTATGAGTATATCCTCACACCTTACATCTTTTTATTTTTTGATAGAGGCTATAAACGTAGCAGTTCTGGCTAAGACATGATGTTGGTGGGTGTCAGCGGCTGTGGTTAAGCGGGCTCCAGCTGCGTTGGTGGAGGAGAGCATTACTCACAACCAAACTCCAGAGACTTACGCCCCTTTCCAGCAGTCTGCAAATCTGCCAGCAGAGCTGATTGTGTGCCCTTTCTCTGATTTATTCTAGTCAGTTCAATCAGAAGCTGATATAAATTAATGTAACTCTTCTGCCATGAACATTTGATTTGGTTCAAAAGTGTCTCTTAATCTAAAGTAATAGCAGATACTGTCAGATAAGTTTAAAGCTCTCCACTCTTAGGGTCTGTGTCAGATTAATAAAACTGGTTCTGAATTGATTTGGTTATCATTACATAAATTCTGTAGACTCTGTCTAACTCAGATGGCTGGTACAGGCTTTTAGCAGAGCTTCATTTGTAACCTCCTCCCACACACAAAGTTCTGCAGGAGAAGGTTGAAAACATACGAGATGTCTGTGAGTTATGAACTGCCCTTTTCTTTTGTCTTCCCTTACCCTTGCAATTTTATTTATCTAGGCTACAGGAATTACCATGCTTTCATAATAATCTTTAATGTTCACATGCAAACCTAACTCTACCAAAGGTTTTACAGGCTAGGTTCAGAAATGTAACAATGGAAGGTGAAAAACAATAGGGAAGCAATAGGGAAAAGAAGTTGCACGTTGCATATTCATGGACATTAACCTTCAAAGGGAAGTTACGTGCAACTCAGTAAAGGCATCAGTAGACACACACTGTTAATTTTCGTACATATACAGGAATTGTTCTTCTGCATAGATGTTTTTATGGTATGATATATATCAATATGACACATCCACCAACTTCTCTCCTAGGAAAGAATCTCAGAGTCTGAACCCTGAGAAACTGTAATGGAATGGCAACACAGGAGGATTTAGTCAACATCTTTCACACAAGGTACATTTCAAATTGCTGTGAATTGTTCAAGGGAAAATGACTGATACTCAAATGAGATTTCAGTTAAGCCAGAAAGTGAGAGTAGGAATGGACACAGGTGTTTGTATTTATCTGGTCAAATGTAGACATCTGTTTTGTAGACCCTTGCCTCTGAGTTAACTTTCCTCTATGTTTTTTCATGGTAAAGAGAGACAGGTACTTTAAGGATGCAATTCCTACTTTGACCAAGGTTGACTGTGCCATGAATGTGTTTTAATTTTTTCTGGGCTTATAGCAGATCTAGCTAATAAGCATAAATGTAAGGTTTGGTACTGCAGATGCCTAAAGGTAGGTGAGAGGAGTCCCAGCTGATGTGTTTGTTGCATTGCTAGAGCCAGAGAGAAAACTGTCATGACAGTTATGACTAGGTTGATTAAAATAATGATGAACAAGCCAGTACTGGAATAATTTAAAATACAGGTAGAAGAGAAGATAGATCTTTGAGTAAGTTCATGGTAGGTTGAAAAAAAAAGCAGTTCTTCTGCTTTGAGTCTGTGGACACAGATTAGAAGAATTAACGGCAACTATGATATTGTGTTTCTTCTCTGTTTATACTTAACATGCAGAAGCATATTGCATATGTTGGAGCATTACTCTTTGGAGAAGGAATAAGAAAGTAGCTTATAGTGGTCAAAACAGAGAGAGAGAGGAAGACTTGGACAGAAACCTTGGGGAAAGTAGTCAGGCCTAGAGAGCTGTGTGTCAGCAAATGGTAAGTGAAAATGGAACAGGGAAAGAAAAGTTTATTTACATCATCTCAGTCCCGTGGCACACCACTAGGTAATATCAAGTGGCAAAGTTCCCTTTATCTGCCTGCTAGGGTTGACAACTGAGAGGAAATCTCCTGTAATGCACTATTAAGCATGAAAAGAACATTTTACAATATAGCTCTTTTCATTCATGTGAATTTTAGGGTGGTTTGCCAAAGATTTGACACTTCTGCAGTTGTACACTGTCTGTCTCACTGCAGTAATTTTGAACCTCATTGATCAATTTCAACTACATTTGCAAAAGAGTGGAGGTCTTAATGGTAACTGAATTCCTTTAACTTTTGTAGTAAGTAGCATTGTAGAAAAGATAGACTCAGCTGGTGCCCCTGCCAAGCACAAAGGTAGCTGGAACTTAGCTGGTAAAGATTTCATCTGGCAACAAGCTGCCCAGGCTGGGCATGACTGGCAGCGCCATACTTGGTTAGCACCAAGTTGTAATACCATGTCTTGACCTGAAGGCAGCTGTTTTATTGAAGTGATGAGGGTTAACTGGAAATGGATACAAAACCACAGGATACTACAGTTTGATAGCTTGAACCAAACAGATGCATCAGCTGAGCCTGTTAACTCAGACACAGCCATTAATTCAGTCATGCTGGTACATATTATTCTGCTTTCCCTGTAGACACTTTTCTGACTTAAAAGTGGCAGTTACAAATAAGGGAGCTGTTGGGCAATTCTTTGCACACACTGATTAGATGCCCAAACCACTAGAAAAAGTGCAGTCTGATACATAGTAATGGGTTGCCCAGTGGTTTTTATTTTTTAGGCATGTTAGTTCCAGTTCTGTAGTGTGAGATATTGGAAGAGTAATTGGCTTTAACAGTCTTGTCCTGTAAACGCATTCATCCAGGACAGAAGATAGCTACATTTAAAGAGCATTCTTTAACTTACTGGTAATCCTTTCCAGGACTGTCTCACACAGTCCTTTGATTAGTGCTGTGATCAATGGCAGTGAAGGTGGTTATGTTGGAAAAAGATGTGCTGAAAACTGGTGTTCTGGTGTGTGCCTAAGTATTAAGATTCTGCAGGGCAGGAGGTAAGCACACTAGAGGCCATGCATCTGCATTGGAAGAACAACTGTTAGGTCTCGATAACTGTTTAAACCCCCATCGCTGAGTGTGTAAGAAGTTGGTAAGAAGTAAGTAGGTAAAAGCAATGTATGTAAATGTCTGTCCCACTGTAAATGACAAGATGTAATTATAGATGAAAGTTAAGCCAAAGTTCCTAATTGAAAAATTAAAAAAAAGTTTTAGGGAGAACAAGGAATTTAAATACATGCTGATGATCATTGTGAAGAATCTCTTTTCCCGTTCTGGTCCCCTAATGTGATTACTATAGGGAACATGCAGTGGTTTCCATGTGAACAACTTAATCTGGTTTATATTTTGAGAGTAAAATTGGGAATCTTTTTTTAACTTCAAAATTTGGACTGTATTTGGACAATGTGCATTTTGTTAATGTTGTTCATTTATCTAATAAATGAGAAACATAATTGTCAGTGGAGGATCAGTAGCACAAAGAACAGTATCTCATAAAAGCACAGACATTGGTATCACAGCTTTGGTTAAACATATTTTAAATTATTATAATATCCTATTCACATTCTTGGGGGAATATTCACTGCCTACGTTTAAACATCTAACTTAGATGCCTAAATTAGGAGGCTTGTCTCCCTAGATGCCTTGCATAGTTGAAGGAGTGAGAGAGGCTTCTCCAGAGAGCAATTCAGACTGTTAGTTAGGCTTCTGCTCTGAATTATCATCTGGAGGAGCCTCTTCAACTTTGAATGCTGTTCTATGCTATTCTTTGCATCTTTTCCTTGGCAACAAAACTGACTTAATTGATCTCCACCCCTCAACACTTGTTCTTGCCCTCTGCTTTTACATATCTCTGTTGCTTGTGCCAGTACAGCTGTTGATGTGGTGGCACTGTCAATTAGGCTGATGAAATCGTCTGGGTTAAAAAGAACCCTGCAAAAGAATGTGTAACTTTTAACCTAGGTCATGTCTCTATCTTGTTTATCACATGACCTTGTAAACAGTTAAACCTGCATATCTGAGGAAGTGATCAGCTTTAGCAAGAGACAGAAATAAGCTGTTGAACTCAGGGACCTATTTGCAAAGTGTGCCACCAAGAAAAGCATATAGTTAGCTTTGGGATATAAGTTAAGGAGACTGAGTCTCATATCTAAGAATTGTTCTGTTTAAGTACGTGATTTTTATACCACTACAGTTTCACAGTATGGAAGTTTACTATCATTTGCATCACTGTAAGAAAGAGATAATCTTGTATCTCTGTTATCCACGTAAAAAATGGTCATAATCTGAACAAAATAATTTATAGTGTTTATAAAAGTACCATGGGAAGGTATGCTAGACTTTATCAGTAAGCCTATAAATAGGCATGGTGTTGCCACTAACACAGAGCAACTGCAATTGAGTTTGAGTAGCTTAAGAAGTTTACAGTGCAGACATCTGTACATAAGCTAGTCGCCTTAGGTTCTTTTCAAAATCAGTGCAAAATCTGGCCTATTAAATGATGTTTCATATGACCTCTATGAAATACTTGTATTATTAGATATGTACATCTGTCCAGCTGAATCCCACCCACAGGCTGTGTGGCTCCTTCTTGTACAAAGAGCACTGCCAACTACAGCAAGCTAGGCTCATTACCTTGTGTACTAGCCTCTAAAACCACCCAGGTTCAGCTGCATGCATGTGACTAAAGCTTCATTTTCTGATTATTGGAAGTCCTTCCAGTTAGAAGAGACTTGATGCCACTAGTGAGCACCTTCAGGATACTTCCCCAGTCTCTGGCAGTTATTTCATGTTGTTACAGAATTAACCGTCCTGATTTAATACAGTATTCTTTTAAAACAGGCATGTATTAGGAATGATGGCCACAAACCCAATGAGGTGAGAGAACTGTTAATAGTTTTTAATAGTTATTAATTTTTGCATGGCATCTTGTCCTGCTTTTTAAAGTTCTAATAACCTGTGAAGAGATTGTTTAATTATATTTATGTGTGGCCTTCCATAGCTCGACATGGCTAATTGCTTTTATTAGCTGAAGTACTCACCTCTTTTTGGTCTTCTCCATGAAAGTGAGAATGAAGATGTTCCTAAAGAGTCAAGTAAGGAAGAAGCTAAAATCCACAAGGAAGCATAGCTGAAGCTATGTTTCTGTATGCTTAGCTGGAGCTAAACCTATGTATGCTGTTCTCTTCGTGTGTGCATTTCCTCATTCAAATATTTTTTGTATCACCTTAACAAAAAAAAAAAAAAAAGAGTCTGGAAGGGTTGTTTTAATTTCTCATGCACTTTTAAATGTAATGATGTTATAAAATTAAGCTGTTGTGGTTTAACCCCAGTAGGCAGCTCAGCCCCACACAGCCACTTGCTCACTCCCCTCCCGGTGGAATGAGGAGGGGGGGCAGAACTGGAACACTAAAAGTGAGAAAACTTGTGGGTTGGGATAAAGACAGCTTAATAAGTAAAGCAAAAGCTGCACACAAGCAAAACAAACCAAGGAATTCATTCACCACTTCTCATAGGCTGGCAGGTGTTCAGCCGTCTCCAGGACAGCAGGGCTCCGTCATATGTAACGGTTACTTAGGAAGACAAACTCCAACATTCCAAATGTCCCTCCTTTCCTTCTTCCCCCAGGTTTACATGTTGAGCATGACACCATATAGCCTGGGATATCACTTTGGTCAGTTAGGGTCAGCTCTCCTGGCTGTGTCCCATCTCATTCCTTGTGCACCTCCAGCTCACTCACTGGTGGGGTGGTGTGAGAAGCAGAAAAGGCTTTGGCTCTGTGTAAGAACTGCTCAGCAGTAGCTAAAACACCCCTGAATCATGAGCAGTGTTTCCAGCACAAACCTAAACCACAGCCCCATACCAGCTACTGTGAAGATAATTAACTGTCCCAGCCAAAACCAGTATAACTCTTCACATCCTTTTACAGTGGAGAAATGCATGTTTAAACATAAGGGTACCTGTGCAGAAGAAGATATAAGATTGGGGTTTCCTTAATTGCAAGTTATAAAAGAAGAGCAAAGGTTATTAAAAAATAGTATTTAAAAAGCTCAGGAGAGTAATATTCTACAGTTTTCTCAAGGTGAGGAAGGTGATTCTGTGCTGTTTGTATTATGGGTTCCCTTCTACTGCCATTTGAGGGGGTAATCCTGAGAGTGAGCTGCCCAAGATCCATGCCTTATCTTGAATGCATGGAATGTACACAAACAGGTCCCCAAGGAGAAAGGTAAGAGTTAAGCAGAGGGAACAGTTGGGTGCCCAGGCTTTTTTCTTTGACCTCAGTGCAGGACATAGTGCAGACATCTCTTAAGTGCCTGAGTTTAGTCCTGTGCTGGGATGAGTACTGTATAAACATATAGGATCATACAGATTATCTGGCTATGTATGTTAACTGTATACAGACTTTGAAAACAGAAGTGGTTAATACCATGTATCAGAAGCACCTTAGTGTTTCATACATAGCGCTGAAATAAAGCCGCTTACATTCCTAGTTAGTAGCTGTACCTGCAACTCAGCAGAGCTTTGGCTAGCTCTTAGATCTAAAAATAAGTTTTCCTTCCTGAGATACCATCCACTTCAGTGATATTCTCAGTAGGAATAGAATGCAGAACTGGAATAGATTACATTAATTGTTGTCTAGAAGCTTTCTATCCACTGCATAGGAAACCTTCATTACATTTTTCATCACACTATATGGCATCTAAGTATAATGTGATAAAATTACTAATATGGGACAATAAATAACATTGTGATTATGTATTATGGGTGCCATCTCATACCTACACAAGTAATTACAGTTGGAATGAATAATGGAAATTTGAGTGTTATATCTAGGAATATATTGGAAAGGACACAATTTGTCATTAAGGATGGCAATTGTCTCATCTGACTTTACGGATTCAGTAAGTAGGTGTCTGCGCCAGGCCAGTCATCTGTGACTGCATCTGTGATCAGTGGAGAGGAGCAGGCACTTCAGAAGATAAATGGCCCCTCTGGTCTTACACAAATATTTTCAGAGCAGTGCATCTCAAAATCTCACACAAACAGAAAATCTTCAACAGCATCTTACAAGGGGAGAAAAAGAGAATACATCCAGGAAAACCTGGTCACACGTTGTAACCTTTCTCAGATGAATCTCCAAGTCTATTCTCCACTTCAGTAGACAACCATCAGTAGTGAAGCTTTTGATGATGTTTAAGCCATATTTGACATGTTCCAGTGATGAAAGTTTCACCATTTCCCTAGGCAGTCTATACCAATGCTTATTTTTTGCTTAATCCTGGAGAGTTGTCTAGTGGTTTAGTGTAAATCTCCTTTGCTGCAATTTGTCCCCATTGCTTGTTGTTCTAAAAGATGAAAACAATTTATTTCATCCTTCTTTGCAACTACTTTTCACATACTTAAAGATTCCTATCCCAGTTTTCTCTGTTCTTGACACCATTTGTGTCTTGACACGGAACTAAAGTACTAATAAAGTGATACTTAGTAGGATTTAAACCTTCCCTCACCTACCCCTTCATGGCCCTCAGTGACCTCAGTGGTCCACTGACTCCCTGATGGCACTGATGTATCTTGGTGCACTCACAGTTGCAACACCATAATGCTGTTACTCCTGGCTAAGTTCACATAAGCGCTCCCTGTTCATTCTGTCCTTCTTGGTAAATGGGGGAGAAGAAGGAGTTAAGTGCTTGGTTGTTTCTGTCACTCCTTTATGGACACTGGTTCATAGCTTTCAAAGGCTTGATGCCCACACTCAATAGTGAAAATGTGGGGGCTTGTCAGGCAGTGGAATTTTGGGATGGGTTTTTTTCACTTGCTATTTTCACAGAGCTTCCATGCTTTCTAATTTCTTTACAGTGGTACTTTATAAGTTTACACAATGCATTAAACGTAAATCCAGACATTTTGTTTGTGTGTACTGAAATACGCTTAAGGATCTTGTGAGTTACTCCTAGCACAGAATATTTCACGGCACTATACATTATACCATAAAATTATTCTTAACATGGTAATTTAAAACATATTTTTCTTTAGATTAGTTCATAAAGAAAAAGGAAGTAAGATATTTTAGCTCCAGACAGCACTTGCAATAGAAATCAGCTATTTCTGTACAGCATCTTTCCTTTGAAATATCACTAAATGATTTCCAGAGAGAGGAAGAATGTAATTTAATGATCCCTTGCACAGCTCAAACACCTTTCATCAGACCATCTCAAACCATTTCAGACAAGCCTGAAAGCATGTCTGGTTTCCCCCAACTATTTCAGTTACCCTAATAAAAGGTACTGTGTCTTCCTACACACCTTGTATTGTTTAGCACTCAAAGCATTATCATACTTGTTTTACAGATAGCTGAAAAGGGCACAAAGAATCCACGTAGTTTTATTTAAACAATGAATCTAAGATGAACTCTGTGGGGTCCCCCTTTCACTGAGTCTCCAGCACTTGCAGAATAAAAGTTCTCAGATTACAAGCAGACATGTGGAGCAAAGTCTTCATCCCACTGACATCAGTGGCAGAATTCCCATTGATCTGAATGAGGCTGAAAATGCGTCCTAGCTTTTCTAACTGCTACCTGCCAAAATCGACTTCAGACCTGTGTATCCTTCCTGTCTTGTGTGTCACCATTAGTGATGAAGGTCCTGCAGTCCACAACGTGTCTGCCATTACATTCTCAGGAGCAGATAAAGACAAATCCAAATGAGGAATGAGGAGCCCCAGCAACAGGAGGAGTCTCAGCACAGTGAGGGTATGGTGTGTGGTTAACAATCTCCTTGCAGTTACTGCAAATGGATCCATCTGCCTATTAATGCATGTGCTTTGTGCTGACAAAAGGAGACGTATGAAGAGCCGTTTGTATCGGCTTGCCCCGACATGGACATGTGCTCTCCTCACCCACGAGTGTCCCAGGTTGCAGGTGTGCAGACAACACTACCACAAGGGCTGTGTCAGGTCTTTGCTATCATGTCTGACCTTTTCTAATTAAAGGACACTTTAACCGGTTTGAGAAAATCTGGAAGTCTCTTCCAGCTTTCTTTGTGCTTAATTAGGACTGTGGATTTGGGCACTCAACACCAAAAGCAAGTGTTGTCTTAAAGAATTAGAGTCTCAAAAATTATCAGTAAGGCTTTCTACTATGATATCTGTGTAGTGTGCACTATCATCAGAAGCCGTATTTTACAACAGAAAAATAAGCACTTTAAAATACTGTTTTAAAAAAGGAACACAAAGGGAGAAAACGCCTGTGTATGCAGTGTACAGATGTCTTCTCCTGCTCTTGAGGATGGCTGAACATGGTCCTGGTGAGAAAAAGAGGATTTGTTCATTCTTACTCTCTGTATTGTCCATTTGTCTCTTGCTGCAGAGGTCTTCTCAAGCCTGATGGACGTGCAACCACCCAGTCTTAGTATATTCTTGATGATTTTCTAGTAAAATGCTCATCAAGTCCTCTGGCTGTGGAGCTAGACTGAGAATAGAAAGCTGTTGCTCATCTGGCATTTGTTATCTACAGCTGCCTTTCCTCTTTCATAGGTATTTCAGGTTATGGATAAGCTAGAGGACAAAAGAAAGGTTTTCGTACTGCCAGGTTTAATTTCAGTCTGAAGAACACCAAACAGCCGAGGTCTGAGAGCAACTCCTAGACTCACAGAAACATTCTCATGTCTTTTTGACTGAATTAAATGTTGGTCTTTCAATTACATCTTGCATTACGAGCTGCTTGCTAATCTTTGTATCTGATCATTCTCTCATTGTGTTGGAAAACAATATGTGGGAGTTTCTTTCCATACTCGATCTTTGTGGGTTACTTGCTAGTAAACTAATTTTACATGACTCAGATTTAAATAATAAAAAGGCTTAACTCCAGTCTGAGAAGAGTTTATTGTCCACAACTGTAGCCTAGAGACAAACTCCAGCACCTTTGGGACTCAGCTGAGGCAGCAATTAGGCAGCATTTTATTGTGATGCAGTGAGTGCGCAAAAGATGAAGCTGGACTACTCTCAAGAACTTAGAAACAAAATTGGCTTCCTGGAGAGAGAACATAAGAAATCTGGCAACCTAAAAATATTTAAAGAGCTTAGGGTTCCCAGGGGAGAATTTCAGGCTATTGAAGTGGAAAAGACTGAGCATTTGCTAAGATTGGGAAAAAAAAAAAAGAGAAGAGAAGGGGGGGTTACATGAAAAACGACAAAGTGTACAGATTTTTTTTCTACTGTAGCCTGTTTCAAAGGGGAAAATATAATAAACCTGAAATCAATCAGTAGCACAGACTTCAATGCAGCGTTCCAAATCAAACAGTCCTGGCTTGAAAACAGGAGTCAAAGAGATCTTTTTTTTCCTTTCAGAATTATAAGGGATTGAGGCCAAGAAACCATTAAATGAGGTGAAAGGTCTAGGCTAGAGGGCATCTTGAGCAAGTCTAATGAAGTCATGGTTGCTTCAGCAGCCACGTTCCCAAAGGGATTTGCTGTGTCTGTCACTGCATCTCTGTTCCTCCTCTGAATCTGGCTCCCTGGCCTGTGCGGTTACGTGCCAGAGCGTGCCCCACCACACACCATATGAAGCCCCCTCCTAGCAGCCCTGCAGCGTGTAGCATCCCTGTGTCAAAACAAAGCCGTACAAAAAAGCGATTTATCTCGCCTGTTATTTGACGTGTGTCGTGCAGACATTTACCTGTGAGCTAGTCATGCCTGACTCCCTGTATTGTCAGCAGGGAACAGCAGGAGCTTACAAGGTACAATTTAGCTCAACTGAGCATAAATTTCTATCGTATGCCAAAAACGTCTGTTTCTCTCTGACTTCAAACAGCATCCTAAGGTGACTGACTCACAAATGGACACCTACAGTTTAAACATCTACATTTGCTCAATGAACTCTGCCCACACAACTAGCACTATGCCAGTGCAGACTATATATCAGAGGTTTCTCTGCTGTATTCTGGCTATGCCTTCATGCACCCTGTATCTAGGACTAAGAGGAATTAGCTAAACAGTTTAGTTTATGTCCCAG
>JANHGB010051121.1:0-10201 GCA_026283785.1 Coracopsis vasa
GGAAGGGTGTGCAGCCATCTGACCTCCCATAAAGGTTTCACCATGCAGAGCTGAGAGGTGCCGGCATCTGTCTATGGCCGGCACTATGATTTAATTCCCTGCCTTTATAAAAAAGCCCATCCCAGCTTACTGAGCAGTGTGGACAGGGATGGGCCCCCATGAGCACAGCTCTGGTGTTACACCTGCATTGCCAACCACATTGCCAACACCCTTTGGAGTCCTGGATCTGATTTCACCCCTGCAGCCAGCTGTCTTGTTTGGGACCCAGCAGCAATGTGTGGGGTAAGAGTAACACCATTGCACAGTACACCGTACAATTCCTGACAGAGGTTTTGGTGAGTCAGCTGGAGTGTTGTCTGCCCATGAAGCGGTGTTGTGTGAGAGCCTCGATGCTGCTGTAGCATGTATCTGTATCCTCTTGTCCTCAGGATTTAATGAGGAATGTGTTTTCTCCTGTGAGGTGGGCCCCTGTGTCCATGCACTGGCCTCCCTGCACCAATATCCAAGAGATCTGTTGGATGTGGACCATGCTATGATGGCTAGAGACAGCATATCCCAAATCAATCTCAGTGGCTAGGTCAGTCTCTCCTGGGCATCACTGCAGCCACGAGGTCCTCTCTTTCTGGCCCTGTCTTTTCTCACGTGCATCCCCAGTAGCTGGAAAATGAGAAATCACTGTGCATTTCTGGTCCTAATGAGGTTCTTTCCTCCTTCCCTGATGCTCTATGTAGTGCAGTTACTGTGAAGGTGACACCAAAGTACATTCGTCACGGCAGCCAGCCCAAAACAATGTAGTGAGGCATAAGGCAAAGTTTGTTAAATGTCTCTGTGGGCTAAGCATGTATTCTAGACCCCTAGAGATGCAGTTGTTATTACACATTTTGCACAAGGGATTGTACTGGTTTTGGCTGGAACAGAGTTAATTTTCTTCATAGCAGCTTGGATAGGATACTTTTTAGATCTGAGAGCAAAACAGTGTTGATAATGCACCCATGTTTTTGCTATTGCTGAATGGTGCTTGTCTTTTCTTCCTCTTACACAACCCTACCAGTGAGCAGACTGGGGATGCACAAGAACCTGGGAGGGGACACAGCTGGGACAGCTGACCCCAAAGGGCAAAAGGGATGTCCCAGACCACCATATGACATGATATGCCATCATATTTGGCAGCAAAAGCTTTCAGGAGGCAGGGGGAGCTCATCAGGGCTGCTGTTGCTTGGGGACTGGCTGGGCATCAGCTGGCTGGTGGGGAGAATTCTTTTTTCTTTTTTTTCACCACTTGTTTTTCTTGATTTTGGTTTTCTTTCTTATTGTTCTTCTTTTTTTAATTTTACTTGTTAAACTGTCTTTATCTCAAACTGTGGTTTTTTTCCACTTTTACATATTCTCCCAGAACCTGCTGTTTGTTGTGTTTAAGGTGATAACAAGGCTTGTTTATTTGCTTGGATCTTTTTGCCTCTGATTAGTCAGGCTTAAATATCCAATTTAGCTTCTGCATAGGAAATTCCTTTTTTTCTTTCCTTTTTTTTTTTTGAAACACTATTTTCTCTTTCAAGACCAACTTGAGGCAGTTGCAAGGAGACACCAAAAGCACAGCAGCTGATGTTGAAATGCGAGTGCTGGCTCACAGTTTCACAGCTGCATGTGGTCCTTAGCCTCATCAGGATTACAAGGCCACCAGTGTTTCTGAATTAATTTTACATAACTTGAAATGGGTTACAATGCTAAAATAACATAATTGACCACCTGCCTCCATCAAACGGTTCTAACAAAAAATAAACAGGGGAGAAATTCTGTCCTTTCATTAGCACCGTGGATCTCCAGTAGTGTGTTTTATGGACAACAGACTTACTGTCAAAGGAGCAAGGAAAGATCCCAGGAGCTCTTCCTCCTACCAGTTTTTGATTTAACTTTTCTTCTGTGTCAGATATCCTGGCTCCCCAGAGAAAGGTGGTTCCTGGATGTACTGGGGGTTTTGAGCATGGATGATCTGGTCCTGTAAGCTTCTGCCCCATTGCTGGTCTGCACAAGCTCACTTGGGTGAAAATACCAGGCTATTTGTTCCTTTGCCAGGGAAAAAGAAACAGAAGAGACCAATGGATAAAAACCAAGAGCTTAACATTTAGTACTCTGGGATTCACTGAAATCAATGGAGTGTAGGTTCCTAAATACTTCTGGATCTGGCAGATTGAATGGATCTGCTCCAGATATGGGAACCATCTGTTAGTCCGACCTTCATCAGTAAATTGTTGCACTGTCTTAGCTTAAGTGCTGAGTGACTGGGCCTCGGTTTCCTTCTTTAAAAGACAATAATGGGAATAATATTACTCATCCACTTTCAGAAGGTACTTTGTGTATAAGGTACTCTGCAGGGGGAAGCTGGGACTCAGGTAAAGGGTACTCTCAGCCTTGTAGTTGGAAAAAGCCCTTCCTTGTATCCACATCAAACACAACTGCTGTGAAGAAGCTGCTGGTCTCTTTGGTCACAGGTCACTCAGGAGGGTGACTGATCATCTCTTGGATGATGCCAGACACCAAGCTGCAGATGAAAAGGCTGCAACAGAGCTGTGAGCACTGACACACTGCCAGGGCTCAGGAGATCCTCTGTCATACTGCACTAGCATGCAGTGAAATGAAATGAAACTGTGTCCCTCTCAAAAAGGGATTTTTATCCTTCTCATCAGACAATGCAGCAAGTAATGCTAGTGATTGTGAGTGCAGTGAGCAATACGTATGCAAATGGACTGCACACTTCAGAGACTAGCACTGAAGTTTTAGAGCTCTTTGGGCGAGGATGTTGTGGCAGGGGTTTCAATCGCATCCTACACAGCTGCCCAGAGAACACAGGGAAGCCACAACCCTGCCTGGCAGCTGTACGGCTGAATTAGGCTGCTCGGTGCCCCATGCCAACAGAGCTATGCCAGGAGATATTCCCTCCCTCTGGGGAAAGGCATTTGCAGTTCAGGACATGCTCTCTGAACACACTGGCTCTTGGGCACCATCCCCACAGAGTACACTGGGGAGTATGGGCACTTCACAACCTGCAAGCAGCTTTAATTTGAATGAACTCGTTCTGCCTTTGGAAGACCTCTTCTGTGGACCTGCATTGCAAATGAATTTAGAATTTACCAGCTTCCTTTTTTTTTTTTCTTTTTTTGAGAAATAGGAACAAGGATGAAGGAAAGCCATAGGTGCAACACAGTACTGTGTAGCTTTGAAATACTGTTTAATATAATGGCTGTCCAAAATCCCAGAAAGAAACCCTTAAGGAATCAAAATTAATGCAATCTAATGGATGTCCATTAGTGCACTTCCTTGTTTTTTGTCTCCTGAGTCTTTCATTACAAACATTCCTCTCTACTGTTTATAAACAATCAAGCTACCATAATAACAAAAGTAACTCTTTTCAATAATCATCCCAAATGACTGATAATGCATTTTTGGCATCATCACACTGAATTAATTTTTTCCCATCTAAATACAAAAAGAATTCTCTTTTACTTTCTTTTTATGTTTGATACTATCAAAATATATGTCTTTCTCTTGTGGATTACAGAAACATCTATACACTGGAGAGATACAGATTTTCCTAACACTAATTTTTAACTGCTAGCATGTAAAGAAATGATAACATAATGTATTACCAGGCAATAATGAAGGAAGCTATGGCAGCAATCGTGTTGTGTGGGTGGTGTCCAGAGTTAAGGGTTCTTAACCTTTTTGCTTTCCTCCCTCATGCATCAAACACTTAGTGAAAGCCATTAGAAGCTGGTATTAACATGAACTATTTTCAACAAGCTATGATGACAAGCTGAAAGTAGTACATTGCATAAAAAGTCTTAATTGTACTTCCATTTTGACAAAGTCATTTTCAGATGCCGTATGTATTTGACCTTTCCATTAAGACAGTGTTCAGCTGTTGTTAGTATCACTAAACATTTGCAGAATCTGCTTTAGCTTCTGGGCAAGCTCTTTCTGACATGGTAGCCTTGACTCATGGGTTGGGACATATGCACTTCCCTGAAGAGGAACAGCACAGTGCCCCATATATTGGTCCCATTTTAACATGTAGAGGTTAACATGCTTCTGCTTGTCACGCTCACTCTCTGCACAGGCTGAATCTCAGCAAGTAAGTGCTATAGAGAGATGAGATCTTCTGCTGCAAATGTGTGACACACACAAATATTTTTTGCATAAAAAGCCCCCAGTAGTCATTAAAATATTCAAACAACCCTAACTACTATAAACACTGTTCCTAATTGACATAAATACTGAATGTTTCATATGTTCTTCTATTCACATCATGTCCAATCTTTTTTTCGGGAACACATTTCTTCCTGCCATGTAGGATTAGGAGCACAGTTTCAAACTAAAGAAATTAACTGATGAAAGTGGAATGAGTACTACAAAAACACAAGCTGTTTTCCCACCACACAGTGACAAGAGGGATGAAAGATGAGGTGCGTGCTTGGCAGAGCAGAACAAAGAGTCCAAATCAGCTTTATGCAGGACTGTTCCCTAGTCAGGACATTATGAATCATAATAATGCAATGGTTTGGGTTGTAAGGGACCTTCAAGACATCTGGTTCCAAACCCCCTGCCATAGTCAGGGACAATTCACACTAGACCAGGTTGCTCCAAGCCCTGTCCAGCCTGGCCTTGAACACTGCCAGGGATGGGGCAGCCACAGCTTCTCCGGGCACCCTGTGCCAGTGCCTCACCACCCTCACAGTAAAGAACTTTTTCCTAATATCTGATCTAAATCTTACTCCAACAGATGCATGTCCCTCTTCTGTTGGGGACCCCAGAGCTGAATGTAGTACTGCAGGTGGGGTCTTGTGAAAGCAGAGAAGAGGGAGAGAATCCCCTCCCTCAACCTGCTAGTCACACGCTTTTTGATGCAGCCCAGAACACAGTTGGTTTTCTGGTCTGCAAGTGCGCATTACTGGGTCATGTTGAGCTTCTTGTCAACCAGTACCCCATGTCCTTCTTCGCTGGGCTGCTTTCAATCCATTCTGCATTCAGCCTGTATTTGTGCTTGGGATTGCCCTAGCACAGGTGCAGGACCTTGTTGAACTTGGTCTTGTTGAACTTTATGAGTTTGCAAGTTGGCCTCAAGCACATTTTTGTCCTTTTCCTCAAAATGGCATCAAAATGGCAGCTGCTTTCACATTTTCCAACCAGAGTGGCCCTGTGGAATTTTCTTTTGAAGCTGCAAGGATATGAAGAGCACTAATGCAAGATTAAGTAAATATCTATTACTTATGATAGAAGACTGGAGCTAAAGATTAAGAAAAATAGAATTGCAGGAAAAAGCATTAGTGAATGCTGTCATGTGCAGACATCACAAGCCACTGGCTAATATACAGTGTGCCATCTCTGAAATATTAAAGTAACTTTGTGCAGTGCAGGAAAAAAAACAGCAAAGATGCAAGAGAAAAATAACATGCTGAGTCTCAAAGTTTTACTGTAAGCCACTCATCTGAAGTCTGCCCCTGAAAAGATTAATGCCCTAGAAATGTAACTATGAAAGAAATCTGGATTACTTGTCCACCTCTGAAATGAATAAATGAAAAGCTAATAATTCAGGACTAAAATTTCAGCTTCAAAGTTTAGTCTTTCTTACTGCTTTTGACGATATAAATGGACATAGGAAATTATTTCCTGGAATGGAAATATGATAGATGTAATTAATTAATTAAATAGTAATTAAATCTTTTAATGTATTTAAAGTTTATGGATGAAATCTTAGGTATACATTCGGGTCCAAATTCTTATTCTTCTGTTCTTGTAAGGTTGCTCCTGCTCATAAAAAATGTTCATATCAGTGGCATTTGGGAATACTATCTAACACAAGAAAACAGACTTGAATGTGGCTTATTGTGAGTGTGGAGGTCATGGGGTCTGTGAGTGATCCATGTTTCATCTGTCTGTGATTATCTGTGATTGATCATAACACATCATTCAGTGGACTAGCATTTCTGGAAGAAACGTTACTATGTGTGAATTAAAAGTTAATTTTTCTGCAGTCGTGTCCATCCACAACTTTGCATTTTGCTTCAAAGGCCAAGGCAGTAAATATTCACTATCTTAAAATTTGATTGCTCTCATTGTGATGATTGAAATTGTGCATTTGATTCATATCACAGTCTGCACAAAGGATAGGTTTCACTTAAATTAAACTGAGATGCCAGTAAGATTCAGTGGCAGAAATGCTTGTTTAAAGCAAATCCAAAAAACTCTTACGGGTATGAATCTAATTGAAAACTAAGCGGTGACTCATGTGAAATATTTGGCAGCATACATCCAGATCTAGAAAGGAGATTCTGCTAGCTTTCAAAAATATGTCTGAACAAGAAGTACTTTTTTTTTCACCAGATTAAAGAAACCAATCCTTACTTTGCTCCAGGCAGCAAGTTTTTCCCTTTTCTGTACCACCAACATGGGCTATTTCACTTGTATTTTGGCACATGTGACAAACCTTTAGACTTTCCATAATGCCACAGTTGATCTGAGGTCAACCTAAAATGTCTCTGGTTCCCCTCTGAAATTTTTCGACCCTTGAATGACCCACACACACCCTTATAAATACATTTTTCTGTAAGCATGTAGGAATGATGCGCCATTCTATTTCTTAAAAAGCGAACCAAACCAAAGTCCACTACTGTGATTTCTGCCTTTCACTGATGCAAGGGACTGAGAACATCCCCAAGGTAGCATTTAATGGGGGTGCTAGTTGCTTTTGTTTCCTTCTTCCAGAACTCATCCTTGGCTGCACTCACCTTTTGTCTAAGCTCTGGCTCGGTGCAGTCTTGTATTGGTCCTTGTTTGCTGCACTTGAAGTATAGGTGTCTGTGAACACTGACAGCCTCACAGGCTCTCCACTCACACCCATCTGGGGATGCAGGGTTTGGTCCTACCCTGTGGAAGCAGCAATGCTTTTGTCATTTCCTGGTAATACTGGTCTCCTACAAAGTATCTCAGCATTTTTAATTTGATCAGCAAAGGCCTTTACTATGTGTATGTTTAAGTACTCAGGAGGATGCTGATCTCCCGTTTTATCCAGTGTCGTGAAAGTTGACCAGTTCTCCATGGAGATCTTAAAGTACATCTGAAAAGTACATGGAGTTAAAGGGTCTATCTGGCACTCACACCATCTAATAAAATCAGTCAGCATGGTTTGATTAGCCTGTTCAGGAGATGGAACTTCAATAAGGTGACTCAGCTCCTTCTGATCATTCACAAAAATCTGCTGGAAAACTTTAATCAGTTCAGGAAAATTATGGCAGCTTCAAACCAAATCTCTCTTTCAAGGGCGAGTCTTGCTTCTGCTCACTAATAATTAGGCAGCAGGGAAAAAAAAAAGCCAAGCATAAATTAACGTGGAAATAGCATCATTAAATGTTTAATGGCTCTGGAGACTGCACATCTTTGGGTCATTCATTAACGTAATTGTATGTACTGTTTTGTCCGAGATTTTTCCTTGGGAAATCTCATACCTTTATCTATGGATTATATAATGTACTGCTCTGGGATGTTATATTCTGTACCTCTTTCTGATCTCATCTTCAGCTCAGTGTATGAAAGGACTTGGGTACTCCACAGACTTTCTCTCTCCACAATCAGTGCTTACATCCAGCACCCAGAGCCTCCAAGACACTGCTTAGTGGTGCTAACCCCAAAGGGGTCTAATTCTCCAGCACCAGCAAGAAATCCTCACAGCTGCCTGCACAGTTGCCTTTGGCATGCCAGCTGCTTTCCCTGTCTTGGGTGGACCAGCAGCCAGGAGGTTGCAGCCCTTCCCCAGTTATGCAATGATGGCTTTATGTGCTCAGATTTGGGGAGGGAGGCACAGTTGTCAGATCTTGAGGACAAAAAGATGTCTCTGTGCAGGTGGAAGTGGGTCACCCATGTCCTTGAGCCCCCCTTCCCTGCAGCTTTCCCAGAACTTCCTCATCCCCACATTGCACTCTCTAAAGCAGGGCCTTGCAACCTCCATATACTTGGATATTAAGCCCTTGATATAGTAGCATAGAGAAAAGCTGATCAGGTAATATTTTAGCAACCACATTAATCAAATATTTATAAACTACAATATAATTCCTTAGAATATCATAGAGCCATTTCACACAAATGGAGCATTGGTAAATTTTTTAAAACACTCAGATCACCCTGAACTACAAATTTAATAGGAACACCTGAGTGACAGCTGGCTTTCATGAGCAGAAATTCAGCTTGGAGAAAAAGAAGTGATCAGCAGGCTGGCCTATTTTGGGGACTGACTGGCTGGCTGGCACAAGGGATTCACAGGGAAAGCGTGTAATGCGCAGACAGGCATAAGGGAAACTCACAGGCTCTCAGGCTTGCTGCTGTGATCACTGATCCATCTCTTTTCTTATAAACTTCATTTCTGTGGCAGCTAAGAGCTGCTGCTGTGCTTTCTCTACCTTGTACAGAGCACACTTCTGAATTAAACCCTGTCGTGGAATACAGCTTCCTAAATTTTATTTCTTTTTCCATCATTTATCAAGTATCTGTTGACCAAGACCTGCTTTAATGTACATCAGTCCACTGTGGTAAATATATTATCATCTTCCTGATATTATTTTCTCCTTTTCTCTCTTCTCAGTTTGACTTCCTATCTGTTTGTGATGACTTGCCTCAGGTGAGATCTTGGCTTAGGTAGCACAGACCAGGACTTGGTCATGGGAGGTGTCTGGCCTGCAGGCAGGTACAACCTGCCTGCCCTTTGGTGGGCTCACCTATGCAGAAAGTGATAACATGCACCTTGTTTGCAGGATCAGACTCTTAGGGCACAAACTGCTGTTCTCTCCCGTCTTTGGTTTCTGAGGCTGGCAGTATGCTCTGCGACACCTGGGGGTATACTGCATAGATGGCAACAAAGATCCTTAGAAGGAGAGATGTGGCCTGATGCACAGGGAGACTGCATGTCAGAGTGCTTGAATTATCTTCCGAGGTTTGCTTCTTACTTTCTGGGAGATGTTAGGCTCAGCCTGTGCCCCAGTTCTTATAGCTGCATTAATATTCTAATATGCACTGAGGTATTTATTAAAGTGAGTTTTATGAATGTCAGAATGATGATTATTTGTCTCAGTTGTGTTCTTCTGAAATGCTTACTCACAAGAAAGGGTTTCTTTTCTTTTCAGAGGTTTGAAAGATAATTTGGCTAGATTGTTCCTTTTAAGTAAAGCAATCTCACATTTGCCATGGTTGGATGCAAAGTTGTTCAGTAGTATCACTGCATTACTAGCTTGCCATTCATGTTCTCAAAGAACTTCAAAAGGAATGCTTTGATGTACTTATGGACTTCTTCCAGCTGGTGTATAGCAGTCTGTGCTTTTGTAGCAAATCATGACTTGTGGGATTTTTAGTATATCACTGACTGCCTGAGGAATTATACTGAGGGGTGCCTTTTGAACAGCATACAGGAGCTGGATAACAGGATGACAGTCATAAATGGAATATTTACATCGACTGCAAAATACCCTGTGCTCCTGGAAAGAGCTAACCACTTCTAAAATCTACACTTCCCTGTAGCTGCTTAGATTTCTGCAAAGGAAATGAGAGTGTGTGGCATTTGAGTCTCTTCTGGCTTCATTTTCCTCTGTTTCTCAGCTTCCCAAAGAGGCTTGTTGAAATCCCATTGATCAGCATGTGGATCTGAGCTTAACAGTTCCGCTGGCTTTGCATGCCCAGAGGTGCAGTTGTTACCTCACCAGGTGGTAATGGTGTTACAAAAACTCCTCTCCATGGAAGCAAATGGGTAGTGTTCAGAAGGGACCAAAGGAGCTTTAGCAACAGTTTTTCCTGTTGAGAAGGCTTAACTTCCCAGCCAAAACCACATAACACTAATTCCTCAGATGAAAGACATTTGAGGACTGGTGCAGTCTAGCAGTTGTAGTGTTCCCACGTGTCCTGGGTTCAGCAGCAGCAGTCATTTTTCTCCTTCTTAGTAGCTGGCGCAGTGCTGTGTTTTTGACTTTCAGCCTGGGAACAGCGCTGATAACACCGATGTTTTTAGTTGCTACTCAGTAATGTTTACTCTGACCAAGGACTTTCTGAGTCTCATGCTCTGCCAGGGAGGAGGGGAAGCCGGAAGGAACCAGAGACAGGACACCTGACCCAAACTAGCCAAAGAGGTATTCCATACCACAGCACGTCATGCCCAGTATATAAACTG
>JANHGB010051123.1:0-12016 GCA_026283785.1 Coracopsis vasa
AATAAAACACTATCCCTGCTGTGTGCTGTGAGGTGTCTGTGAGCACTGACTGCTGCCCTGGCTCGTGGCTATGGCGCACAGGGGGGATGCAGAGGCTCCATTCTGGGCTCTGAAGCTGTGTGACCTTGGTGCTGTGCCACTCACCCTCAGCCTCCTCTTCCCATGGCCTCCTCCACCGAGGGCTGTGAAGTGTCCTCCCTGCACCCTGGCGAGGCAGCGAGCGTGCGCTGTCCCTGGGAAAAGAGAGGGAAAAGAGGAATGAGGATACGGAATGGTTTTCCCAAGGTCACGCAGAGGTAGTGGCAGCATCGTCATCAGTTCTGTGTCCCCAGCTCTACCTGAGGATGTGCCCACAGAGGGGTGCAAGCCACAAGTCATCGGGAATGCCCTGGAGAGGAAATGGTTCCCAGCAGGATCAGGTGGGGATGGAGGCTTGGCCATCCCTCCTCTTGCACCCCATGCAAGTGGGTTCACAATAATGCCCCTTGTGCGAGGTGAAGGCTGATGGCACCCAGGAGGAGACTGAGGGTGCCGTTTCCTCACCCATGTCCTACTGGGTGTGCTTGTCTCTTCCTCTGAGCCAGGGGAACGGAGCTCCTCCTGCTCTGGCAGGATGGAAACCAGGAACAAGCAATAGGCCCGAGACAGCAGCTCTATGGAGATGGGAAACGGAGCCACGCTGGCCCCTTCCTGTCTCACAGCAGACACAGACATTCCTGGCCATGGACATTCCTGGCCTTAGACATTCCTGGCCAGCTGACAGGCAGCATAAGCACTTTATTGATTCCTGCATTCAGTTCAGGAGAGATGTAATTGGAATGTGGATGTTCCTCACCCCGGTGTCAGCCTCTCAGCAGGGCTGCACAAAGCAGCCAAGGCTGTGCCATTCCTCTTCCAAACCTGGAGAGCTCTTCTGCTGGGAATACACATGTGGAAAACAGATCTCTCTCCCAGCCAGGGACGTGCTCGCAGGCATTATCCATGCACTGAGCAGTGGAGCGTGCAAAGCTGTATGTGTGCAATGGAAATGGGATCGTTGGATGCAAGAGCAGAGCGGGGTCTGGACCAGGCAGCAGGCTCTGGGTACCAGGAACTCCAGGGCTCACTCAGCCCCTGCCTCTGAGGGGGCACACTGGACACACGGAGCATCTCTGTGCTCCCCAAACAAGCCCCATCCTCCTTGACAGCATTTCCCAATGCACATTTGGGCACCTGCTCCATGGGGATTTGGCACTGGGGCTCTGGGGGGGTAAGGATGGAGCTGGTTTATTGATATCCTGTTTGCACATGGTGGTCAGCAGGGAATAACTGCCTCTTTCCCAGCCTGGAGAACCACCAACTGGTCTTTCAGCTCTTTGAAACAGAGCTTAACAAACGGCCTCGTGGTAGTGGGGTGCAGTGGTGGGCCCTGCATCTTCCCACTCCCTGGTAGGCTCCATCCATTAACACACTCAGGGAAGCTGCAGCCGCTCCTCCATAGCCCATAAAGACAACAAGGAATTCCATCTGCTGAAGGGAGCCGTGCTGGGAGAGCAAAGAAAGGCTCCAAAAGGCAGCAAACCCAGGTCTTTTTGTACCCACACTCACCCAGTTCTTCATAGAGAACACCACACAGGACCTCATGGGATGCTTCTTCCCCTGGCAGGTCGTGTCCTTCCATCTCCCATGTCCGCAGGGAAGGCTGTGGTGCAGGGATAAAGAACTACAGGGATTTAAGGCTGACATTCCCTGCTTCCCACCGGAAAAGGCAGGCAGCTTGCAGGTTGATAGCACTGAATGAGCGTGTCACAGCCTGGCAGGCCCTCTGCTCGCTGGACCATGTCTGAGGGCTTGGAAGCAGCTGAGCCTTTCCCAGCAGGAAAGGAGCTGCTTGTAGGAGATGAGTGAACTGAACTGGAAAATGCTGTGGCTACAGGTACCCTTGGCCATGGAGGAAACTGCCCTGCCAAGTGGCTGGAGTTTCCAGGAGAGTTGAATTCAGAAGGAACAGTTTTGGGGGCCCTGGCTGGGGAGATCAATCCAGGAATACCCCCTCATCCAAAACCTGCATCCTGGCCACAGGGCTCAGCTGGCAGAGCTGATCTCCAAGGGTGTGATATTTCCATAGATCCTTCCTTTAGCTCTAAGCAAGGATCTCCTGGCAGCTCTCATGGCTGAGCTCTCAACCCTTGCCCCACTGCAGGAGCAGCTTCAAAAGATGAACAGAAAGGAGAAGGACCATGGCAGAGGACACATCTCCCATGGATGTCTTTGTGCCTTGATCCTAGAGGTGCCAGGCAGGACACCCCTTTTACTCACCCCACAACCCTCAATCAGCAGCCCCAGTGGGATGGATACAAACCCTCACCCTTCTCCCTCCCCACCCCATCCACAGCCGTGATGGTGAAGTCAACATAAGGGGCAGGGTTAAGGTTTCCTCCTCCTCATGCCAGCAGCTGCTGTGTGGACAATGAAAAGCCAGGGAGGAACCAGCCCAAAGCTGCAAAGTGTGAAGGGTTCTTTTTGCCTCTCTCTTAAAGAAAACCCCATTAATAATGAGCAAAGTGTTTAATGAGAGGCTGGAAGGAGTTCTCAGCATTAAGAAGGGATTACGGGTAATCTTCATCGCTCACTCCTCCTTGCTGTGCAGTGGCAGCTCTGACCTGCGCTTGCCAGAAGGGCCCAAGGGGGATGCAGGAGTGCGGCTCAGCCCATGCAGGGTCCCTGTGGGAAGGAAACAAGACATGGTTTAAGCATGATCAATTTGGAAGCAGCCTGGAATTCATGTTTAAAACCCATGATTTCATCTTCATTAACCAGGGCTTCCCCTCAGAGCGGGGCTGCAATTTGTGCTGATAGGAGAGCAAGAGCAGCTTTCATCCGAGCACGCAGCCCTGATCCAAATTGGCCAAGCAGATCCTGCCTGTGTGCAGTGTGCGATGTGCTCCAGCAGCCACTGCAGCTGGGATGAAGCTGATGCTAAACCAGAGGTCTTACACCATATGGGGCCCTTACAGACCAGGCAGGGGATGTCCCATCCTCAGCATCTCTGGATTAAATGTGCATGAGGGAGGCTCGATGCAAGGCTTGTTCCCTGCTATCTTGCCTGCAATGGGGCAGGAACAGCCCCTGGGACCATCCCATCCTCCATGCCCTCTCCAAGAGCTTCCCTGGCTGCTGCAGGCACAAAAGCAAAGTTCCCAGGAGTCACAGATGAGTTCAGACAGAACCGAACACTTGGATTTGGTACCTCAAGGCCCTGCAAGACACTGACCCCCTACAGCCAGCTGGAAAACAGGAATTACATCTTCTCCACCTGCCCTCAGCCAGGCTGGCACTAAGGAAGAGCTGCAACTGGCCCAAGGAGCCAAAAGCAGTGTGGAATCTCTTGGAAGAGTGGTTGGACTTTATAAAGCCATGATCTCATTGTGCACTGCCTGGGAGTGGGGGGGAAGCATCCTCATGGCTTTAAATTTGGGTTCCAAATTCTTCACTCAGCTCTGGGAGCAGGAAACTGATTTCCCTTGATTTGTATTCCTGTCAAGCCATGCTTCATTCTGCTCTCATATTGCTTTTACACTGGTTTGACACCGCTGATTTCAGTGTAGCTGCTCCTATCTGCAGCAGTGAAAGGAAAGGCAGGCTCAGATCTGCTGCCCTAGACCTCACTGTATGATCTGATGACTCCAACCACCCCATCTCTCTCTCAGGGGGTACTAAAAGGGTGTTTCTAGACCACATTCTTGCCCCCCCCACCAGCTGATTTCTCCCCTGCCTCCATTCCAAGTCCAGCTTTGCCGAGTGCTTCCCTCCTGCCCCTCCACCCTCTCCCCACCTCCCAGAGAGGTTCTTTGCTCTCCTCCAGCTCTGCGAGGTCTTCCCAACTCCCCCATGGTTTACATCATCTTAAGGCACTTTTCCTGCTTTGCCTCCCTGAGGGTCACAGGTTTCCAAGGGGACTCGGGCACCAAGTGCTGTGTGATGTGCATTCCCTTCTGCCAGCCTCAAGCTGGGATGCTCTCTGCTGCTGGGGTTAATTCATCTCTTTAGAAAGGGCCTCCTTAACCTAAGCTGGGCAAATCATCAGTGATAGCTCCTAAAAGAAATGTAGCTCCTAAAAATACCCCGGAAAGCCACCCATGGTGGGATTTAATGTACAGCTGTACTCAGAAAAGGGCAAAGTGCTGGCCTGGAGGCTGTTTTGTCTCCCACCTCTCCATCATCCCCTCCCTACGTTCCAGTAAATTCATCAGGCATGACTCACGGACCTTCCCTGTCACATTCCCACCTGCTGGCTGCCCCTTCCTAAAATTAGACCCCATTCTTGTTGGCATTGGTCACAGGGGGAAGGTGAGGAGCTGCAGATCCACGTCTCTTCCTTGTGCCACAGTAGGGAGCTGAGCCCAGACAGGACCGGCGTTCAGGCTGAGGAGCATGCTCCATCTCCCCTGCGCAGCTTGTTCATGGCCCTGCTGCTGCAGGAGGGTGAGGATGGTGAATGCTCCCATCTTCCAAGAGCCTCGTTTCATGAAGGCCAGCCTCTGAGAGATGAGGATGCTTTGGCTCAATACTGATCATCTCCAGAGAGGAAGGACACCTCTCCTATTAAACCCTGGAGGCCACAACTCCTTGCTGCTCCTCCTTGCATCCCAAATCCATGTGAACTTGTCCATGCACCTTTCAGTGAGCTTTTTTGCTCCCTGAAGGACTCACTAGAATCAGCCTGGGTCTGGCCATCCAAAGGGTCACTGCTGGGGGGGGTCTCCCATCTGCTAGAAAGAGGAGCTCCGAAGGGTCTGGGTGCTGGTTGGGGATGAGAGAAAGGAATAAGATCATTGCTCTACCGAGTGTGGAGCAGCACTGACCTTGCTGGGGAATTCTGTGCTCCCATTATTGTCTCTATTCCCGGGGGGACATTCACCAGGAGTGAAGTCACTTGTTAGGAGACACCCACACTACAGAGTATTTTCAGCCACATTCCGGCGGCTGGGACCGACTATAAATCCACCAAGTGTTACTGGAGCCGTGCACACGCGCACCCTGCAGCCCCAGCAGGGCAGCTTTGGGCAGGGGTTACAAAGCAATGAAGGGATTAGGATTTGATGGAAGTCAGAAGAAATGATTCCTCCTCACCCTGCTCAACCTCCTGAGGGTAGGCAGGGTCCCAGCAGTCTCGTTGTGCCTTTGGGTTCAGGGCACAAGGTGGAGAATGTGAATTAAATCTGACCAGAGGAGAGGGAGCAGGAGTCCAACCTGCTGCACTGAGCACTGGAAGGACCGTGCCAAGCCCATGAGGTACAACCTTCCCCTTGAGATACCAGGAAAGGCTTTACACCGGCAGCTCCCTTGGGAAGGAGCTGGCAGCTACACAGGTCCAGCTTGCAGCTGGAAACTAGGGCATGGAGTGAGGAATAAACAGGAGCCTCAAGCTACTGCTTTCACAGCCTGCCCTTTTCCCATGACAATGGCCCATCGGTGCTGTAGCCGCCTGTTCTGTCCTGCTCACTGTGAGGGGGTGGTTGCTGGATGTTCTCAGACCACCTGAGAGACAGCGGATCCAGCACAAAACGTGCATCAAATCTCTTCTGTCAAAGAGGGAAAAGCAAAAGAAACACTTCTATTTACTACTCCTGAATCCCAAGCCTCCGGAGTGCTCATCAAAGCATTCCCTTCCCAGACTCGCAAGGCAGACTTTGCATTTCCTCCCAGCTGTCACGGTCAGGCTGTAATAGGAAACAGCAGAGAACGTGGTCCGTGGCTGGGAAGGGGGAGATGAATGAGCTGCTCCGTGCTCTGCTCTGCTGACAAAACTCTTTCCAAGGGTCAGTTCTTGTCTATACAAGCCATACTCTCAGCAGAGAGCTCCTAGAACCTCACTGCTAGTTAAGACTGCATTTCCAGATCCATATCCAGCTACAGGAAGAACCCTGAGCCAGGTCCTTTCCACTCTCTTCCCTGCCCTTGCTCCATCTCCTGCTGCTGTGACTTTGCCTGTGTAAAGGCTCTGCTCTCCCTCCTTGCAGACAGCCCATCAGCTCCAGTAAATGTCACAGTCAAACACCTGAAAGCCAACTCAGCCGTTGTGACTTGGGATGTTCTGGAAGATGAAGTTGTCATTGGATTTGCCATTTCCCAGCAGGTATGGTGCCTTTGGTTACCCAGCTTCGGTCACATCCATCTTCACCCCAGGTACCCTCAGTTTCCAAGTGCTCTTGCTGCAGTTTAAGCCCATTCCTTCTTGTCCTGTCCCTCGTGGTCTGGGAGGGGACGTGACTCCCTGTCCTCTTTGCAGCAGCGCTTCATGTGTTGGTAGCTGCAGAGAGGAATGGGTCCGATGGTCTCCATGTCCATGGTGGGCAGGGCAGGAAGCAGGGCTCTTACAGCAGCAGTGCACAGGGGAGGCCCCTCCACCACTCTCTGCTCTCCTCTCTCGGCTTCCAGAAGAAGGACGTGCGGATGCTGCGCTTCATCCAGGAGGTGAACACCACCACCCGCTCCTGTGCCCTCTGGGACCTAGAGGAGGACACCGAGTACATTGTGCATGTCCAGGCCATCAGCATCCAAGGGCAGAGCCCTGCCAGTGAGCCAGTCCTCTTCAAGACCCCCAGGGAAGCTGAGAAACTAGCCTCTAAAAATAAAGGCAAGTGTGGGTGAGTTCCTGTGTGGCCCCTGGGATGCCCAGGCAGTGGGAATACCTGGGTTCAATGCACAGGGTTCCCACATGGACATATGGGATGCTCTGAGTGTCCCCCCCAGCAGACAAGGCTGACAGGGAGATGCTGCTGAAGGCTGCCTGTTCATTCCCTCCATTTCACATGAGCTTTAACAGGCAAAGCAAGAGGAGAAGGCTTCCAGACTGGGAGCTGTGTTCCAGCATCCCTGCAAGCGGAGAATGCCAGGGGAAATTCCTGAGCAGCCTGTGAACTCCTGTGGAACTAGACCCCTGGATGGCACTGGGCACAGCACCACTGCGCTCACAGGGTATTCACTGAGCCTCCCATGCTTGGATTGCAGGATAGCAGGGGAAAACTTACCCAGAGATTCCCACTTGTCTTACATTTGAAACATTCAGGCCAAATCAGAGCAAGTTGAGGCTGGAAGGGACCTCTTGAGATCACCTAATCCAAACCCTCGCTCAAGCAGGTGGGGCAGGGTGCTCAGGATGATGTCCAGTTGGGTTTGGAACACCTCTATGGGGGAAATCAGGCACTTCCTCTGTGGCAACTCCTTCACTTGCTCTTCTTAAGCCAAAGCAGATTGTTGAATCCTTCTGGCAGCAAGAATCTCTACTACAGAAGGTGCTGGGACAGGAAGGGTGAGTGCCTGCCCCTGAGGACCCGGCCTGTTGCGGGGCTCTTGGTGCTTCCTGGGATGCTGTGAATCCTTTACTCTTGCTGCTAAACTGATCTGGTGCCTGTAAATACTGAATTGCTGCTCAGCTGAAAGCACTGAGAGGAGCACTGCTCCCCTTTCCCGAGGCTCAGCTCTAATCTTAGTGCTTTGAAGCTGAGGAGGTGCATTACGCCCCGCCAAAAGGCTCTGCTCATTCCTGAATCCCACTGGAAAACCACGTCGGGCTTCACATTGCTGAGCTGCAGGGGAGCTGCTGAAGCGTGTGAGGCTTCAGGACAGGCACAGACGGCACCAACAGGCACCAGAGGCAGAGCAGAGCTGCCACAGGGCCAGATAACACAAGGATTTACCCCATAGCAGCTCCTCTGTGGTAACTGCCTGTTGATCCCATCTCCTTGCTCCTTCCTCACCCCATCTCCTGCAGGAGATGAACTTGCAGCTGATGCTCTGCAAGTTCAGATGAAGGAGGGGAAGGAAGGAGAGGAAGGAGAGGAAGGAAACTTGTGCTGTGGCATGACTGAGGGGTGAAGGCTCTCTCCCTGCCAGACCCTGATGCACTGATGAGTTGAGCAGGGCACTGGAGCAGTCTGAGCCCTGTGGCTGGGTTTCATGATCTCTCTTTCCCCTTGTGCAGATGAGGTGACAATGAAGGAGATGGCAAAGAAAAACCAGCAGCTGCGAGCAGGGGAAGTTCTCATCATTGTGGTGGTGTTGTTTATGTGGGCAGGTCAGTTGAATCCTTCTGTCAAAAGCATCAAATATCCTTAGGGAACATTCCTTGGCTTGCACGTGTAATCATGTAAGGCCTGGAAAAGATCCCTTCCTCCCACCAGCAGCACTGCACATTCAGCTGCACGGAGCATCCCTCAGCATCACAAGTTGGGCAGTGTCACAAGCAGGTGAATCTGATGTATTCCAGGGGGATGTAGATAACAGACCTGATGAACCAACTGCCTAATTCCCCATGGCTAATCCTGTAATCTCATATCATGCACTGATGATAACACCCTCAGCCATCCAACAGGATGCCTCCAGCCCTCCACTGTAATGATCTGGCTGTTATATGCCTCCAACTCTCATACAAAAGAGAAATGTAAGAGTCTCACTCTCAACACCCACTGTTATAACACACACTAGAACCCAACACAGGAGCAATTAAAATAATGGAAGCATTGAAAGAACAAATGGCCCCAAACATCAGAACACCCATAAACCAGATCCTCCCAGCAGCCACTATCAAAATACAAAGAATAGGATTTAATAGGAAGAGGAGGGATGTTAGCAGAAACACATTAACCGAAAGGAAGGAGAAGTCTGTGTAAGTGTGGCATGGCAGGAGGAGGAAGGAACAGCATAAATTGGAAGCTGCTATCCCAAAGGGTGTTTTGGAACCAAACTCTTGGCAATCTTTTGAAATTCCACTCTGGTCCTCCTTATCCCTTGCAGCCATTAATCCTTTAATCCAAGCAGAGGCTCTGCTACAGGATGGATGCTGCAGGATGTGATTTCATAAGCAAGATCAGCTGCAGCTGAGAGCAGCCGGTGCTGTGGAAGGAGCAGTAAAACCATCCTAGGGCCGCTCTGCTGTGGGACGTGACGGGCATAGCGAGGCACAAACCTTAACCCAGCCTCTACCAGAGCATCCTTCAACATGAAGATCCCTCACTATGACTTTCTGTAGTATGCATGAATATATAAACTTCATTCCCAAAGAGAACCCAAAGAGTTTTCCAAGTTTGGGACCGCATTTCAATAGAACTTACAGCAACTGTAGAGAGGAACATCTCACTCCTATGTTTTAAGCTAGCAAACAGGGAGAGGAAAATGCCTCTGACTCCTGCTCCATCAGCTTAGCACGTCTGGAGTGGCTGTAGCCAGCCCTTCAGCTTGCTCAGTGTGGAAATTACTGCATGAGTTAATGGGAAATAAAGTTTGCACATGTCTGGTTTCTATTTCGAGCCCCAGCATCCCCTGGCTGCCAGTCAGCTGCTGCTCCTGCTGCCACCTCAAGCAGTAATGAAACAGCATTTGTTCCCTGCGAGGCACAGAACACAGGGCTCCAGAGAAAATGGGCACCCGTGACCCAAGGAGACCGGCAGGAAGGGAAATGAGCCCCGTGGTAAATCTCTGATCCATAACAGACAGCCTGTGCCTCTCAGGGTTGAACCCTCTTGTGCCAGTCAAGCCCCTTTTCCATCCACAGAGCGTATGAACCGGCACACAGAGGATTTTTCCTCGGGCAGAACCCTGCCCCAACAGCACTGAGGGGCTGACAGCTTTGGCAACTTGTATTTCCCATGGTAGCATCATGTTATGTCCTCTAAAAGGGGTGGTCTGTCAATCCGCTGCTGTAGCCTGTCACAAGCCTGACCTGACAGGGGCTGCACCAGTTTACTCCAACAGACACGGCCCATCTGTACCAGCCTCTGCTGAGATGAGATAACTCTGGGGAGAGATGTGAAGAGGAAACCAGTCACTGATCAGAGACATGTCCCAAAAGAGGGGGATGGAGGAATTAACTGTATCCTGTATCCTTCTGCAAGGTCTCTTACGAGCCAATCCAGGTGACACGATCAGATCCATGTATAACACTTGGCTTGCCCTGGCAAGTGCCAAGCTTACCATGAGTTATTTGCACTTCTAGAGCCTGGGCAGCAATTACTGTTCAAGATGATCACCAAATGAAAGCCTAAACTAAACTAAAAGGCTTCTAGAACCTCTGGTGTCTGTTCTTTTCAGCATTTATGGCAAGTTTTAGTTGTGCACATTCAGATTTAAATGCCCTGCCAGTAAAACCGATCCTGAATGAGCACGTGAAGCGACTGAATAACTGCTTCATCTCCTACTGTAGCATCATCTCAAACTCAGATCAATGTCAGAACAAAGCATTTGCTAATACCACAATTTCCCTTCTAGAGAGATGGCTTACATTTAAAAAAGGAAAGTGGGTGGGTGGGGGAGATCTCTCTACATCTGGTGGGCTCTTACATGTACAAACCCCAAAAGGCTTTAACCTGAATGTATGATGATGATGTTTAGGAAATGCAGACAGGAACCAGGCTGTGCCCAGGGCTCTGACCTGAGACAAGGCTCTTGTGCTGCACTTATGGTATTTTTCACAGCCCTTTGCTGCTCTGTGCCTCAGTTTTACCATCAGGAGCCACAGAAGCCAGGACCATGGCAGATGTTAACCTGCTCTGCCAGGACCAGCCATTTGTTCACACACAGAGAAAGAATGTGAACCACTGTGTTTTCCTGGGGGCAGCTGCCATAACAACACGTTCTAAAGCAGTTTGGGATGATCTGCTGAATGCTTTACAGATGTTTTGCTATTAGGGGCAGAAGCAGCATCTGCCTGGCTCTGTGAAACCTCCGTGTTTGGAATGTGCAGGCAGAGAAGTTACTTGGTCAAAATGTCACATCCAAGCTGCTAAGGAAGACATTTGCAGTCTCCTAACGTGGCCCGGCTGCTCCTCTCCTCATGTGCCTCTCTGTGTGGGAGGAAATTTCCACTGGCAGCTCCTGCTGCCGTCATTGTTGCATATTGAAGATGTTGTCCTGCTGCTCCAATGGCCCTGGCTGCATCACACACAGGCAGGTATAGTACCTGCCCCTCATCCTTCTCTTCATCTGGGGGGAGAAAGATCAGAGGATGCATTCTCACTCACCAGAGATTCCAGGAGCTCCTGTGGTTGCAAAGTAAAAATCCCATTTAACCACGCAGTTAGTGGTGATTGCCATCAAAACGTAGGGCTTGAAACACTCGTCCCATTTAATGGCAGGGAAGTTGGAATAGAATTCATCTTCTGTCCTTCTAACTAGTTTAGCATGGAATTAGGTCTCAAGAAGGAAACAGCCAGAGGGCTGATGAGCTGTGTTAGAAAATGATCCTTCGGAGCAGTTGTGAATGCTGCTGAGATCTCCACCAGAAGGCACAGAGCCGGCTGGCAAGCAAGGCATCTCTGATCTCTGCAGGCTCCAGGGGCTGAGCTCATTTGTGTGATCATTAATGCTTCTTCCTGTTAGGGGTGATCGCCCTGTTCTGCAGACAGTACGATATCATCAAAGACAATGAGCCAAATAACAGCAAGGAGAAGGTGAAGAACGCCTCAGAGAACAGCACCCCCGAGCACCAGAGCGGAGGGCTCCTGCGCAGCAAGGTGAGAGGCTGCTGGCACGGGGCAGAGCATCAGCTTCCTGGCTAAATGACACCAAAAAGCATCCAAACAGCCTCCCTCCAGCCCCCTCCCTCCCTCCAGCTGGGATGCAGGAAGGAAACATCCCTTCCCATTCATGTATGTCAGTACCACGGCTTCATTAGTGCTCTGAGCCTCCCAGACACATCAGGACACAGCGCTTCACTCCCACTCCTGGATTAGTCTGCACATCCAGCAGGGAAAACAGATTTCAATCCATATTGCTGAAATCTCTGGAAGAAACATGCACTGAGCGATGCTGCAGTGCCTGAGCTGCTTGGGTCTGTAACCCTGCAGCAGCCCTTAGGTGCCATGAAGTAAAGAGATGTAGCTCCTAAGAATTGATCAGCAGGAGCATGGCTGCTTAAAGGAAAGCCACCTCCATAATGTGAGCAGACTCAAGCCTATCATTTATCATAGAATCATAGAATAGTTAGGGTTGGAAAGGACCTTAAGATCATCCAGTTCCAACCCCCCTGCCATGGGCA
>JANHGB010051123.1:12116-22574 GCA_026283785.1 Coracopsis vasa
TCCATATAGCATATTAACAAGGTCAGCTTTGGAATCTGGAGGGATGAAGAGAAAGAGGGAAGATGAGATATTACTTCAATTAAACTTTCTTGTGTTTCTACCCCCACCACTTCACATTTACCAATTGAAATAGTCCACTCATTTATGCCCATTCAGAAGCAGACAGTGATGAACATGCAACCCTAAAACCTCCATATTGCATTTGCATCATGTTGAGGGGATGGGCACAAGAACTTACAAACCCAAAACCTGCCCAGCGCACTGCACTGATCTTTGACATGGGTTTTTTTCTCCTCTTTAGCAATTCCTATTCATCCTTTCTCCCTTTTTCTCCTCTTCTAGTTTCCAAAAAACAAGCCCTCAGTGAATATCATTGAAGCATGACAGCCTGCCATCTGATAGATGGACTCCATTCCTCACTCTCACTTCCTGCCTCTGAGCCTTGATGACCAGGGAGGTGAAATATTGTTGGAGCAACATGGAAAGAGACCTTAGTGATTGTCACTTGCTGCCATCCACCTCCTTGTCTCTGTTCTGCAAAACATCTGGCCATAAAGAAAAAACCTGGGAAAAAACACAACCAAAAACCTGAAACCCCAAAATTAAGATGGAAAAGCATCAGTGAGACAAGTGCTGCCAGTGATCCCACCCGGAGTCATGAATCACCTGGCCTGGACAACTCACGCACGTCTCTCCACCCTCACACTCCATCTTCTGGAAGAGTTTTCCTGTCTTTGGAAGTACAAGGGTTTGTTGTATCTTTATTTTGTCTCGCTGTCACTACATCTTGACAGTATTGAGGGATGCTCAGACATCAGTCACTGTCACTCCAAGCGAGAAAGAAGAGAAGCTCATCACAGACACAATGAGCAACCAGATTGCGGCTGCTGTGTGCTCTTGGCTTGCTTTGTTCCGTGGATGTGTGTTGTGTAGCACGTCTTGCAGGTGGGTTTTTAAAACAAACCCAGAAAAAAGGCATATCCCAGTTTTCATTCCCACTCCAGAGGCTTCCCTGGTGTTCTTCAGTTCAGCTGCAGCACGTCTCCATCATTGCTGTCCTTCCTATCTTGCACTGGTGCTCTTCATCTCAGACCATCAGGACACACTGAGCACTGAGGCACAGATCAACAGGAGGGGACGGACACCACCAGACACCAGAAGGATAATTTCAACCATCTTCTTCATGGTATTTTCAGCTGGGCCCAAGTCCACCCCCAGTGTGAGAGAAGGTCCATAAAAATGTAGCCAGTCAGCAAAAAACAAAAGACAAACCTCCTGATACCGGTTGCTATGCAAAGGTCTCCAGTGGCAACAGCCATTTACTGCTAAAGGCTCTTGCCCAAGGGACCTTTTTCTGAGGGCTTAAGTACTTAAATTGCTTCTTCTCGTAGGGTTCCTGTGGGAAGGTCTGGTTCTCCTTACACCGCCTGTCTGCACTGTTTCTGTGACACTGTAATGCAGGGATCTGCTGGAGGCAGCCCTCCAGCAAAAGGTGGACAAGGAACGGGAAAGGGGCTGGAGTTCTCTCTTATGAAGTGCTTGATGTTTGTAAGCTGACAGGATCCCCGGGACTGCTGGTGCTCCGGAAGCTGGTAGAGGCAAGTCCATCACATGGGAAAGATTTACTCTTTGTAGTGTGCCATGGGGTATCTGTATTTAATTACTCCACAAGACCACTCCATATGCACTAGGGGATGAGGCAAGAATCTACTTGTTCCATCAGATACCAGGTTGGCCTGAGTAGGGATGGAACCTCCTACAAACCTGCACTCAGATGAGCCTGGCTTCAAAGGCCCTGCAAAGAAACAGGCTGGCAGGAAGAGTTCAGCCATCTCTCCTCTTCCACTGGCACCAGCCTTTCCAAAAGAGTCAGTTTGAGGGAAAGGCACCAGGAAGTCCGCATGCAGATGTGGTGGTGAACAAGTGAGGGCTTCCCTGGTGCCAGTTACCAAAGGCAGGCCAACCCCAAAGGTCTCTTCAGTGGATCCTTTGCCAGAACATACTCCTCCATCACCAAGAGGGAGAGGTCACCACCTCCGATACAGACAGAGCAATAAACATTTTATAATGTACAATAAAAGATTAAAGGCATCTCTTGTGTCCTTGTAACGACTGAATGAAGTCATTTCATTGTCACCTGCTTTGAGCAGACACACTGGAACAGGGGGACTTCCAATGTACTGCCCAGAGGCTACAGCATTAAGTGTTCTCTCAATGTCGGTGTAGAAAACCAGAACAGTTCAGAGTTCACTGCTCACAGGATAAGGGGAGGGGAGGAAACTTTCTAGGTACAGCTGTAATGCTATTTATGTTGCAGGATTCTTCAGACATGTCTGTTCTCTCTGAAGGAAGAAATGTCATTTGGAATCCATACCCCTATATAAAGGGAGATTTAGGACAGATGGGACAGCACATGCAAAATGATAAGGGAGATGCTCACTCCTTGTTTGGTAGAGAAGAATTAGATGTTGGTGCAGAGTTGGGTGTTCAAAACACAGTGTGGCAGGAGGTTAGAGGTTATCATTATGTTCCATAACTGCAGGCTTTAAAAGGTAATAATGCTATTAGTGAGAAGGAACAAATGTAAGCTGGCAGCAACTCATCAGGGAGGGACTCCAACTACCTAATTCCAGTGATTCTCTTAAAGGAAGTGTTTTTATCAACTCCAGTAAGTCCACACGTTAGGAAAAGCTGTTTCCTGTTACAGAAGAAAGCTCCTTAAGATCCTACTTTTCTGAGGGTCACAAGCATCAAAGCTTTAACTGCTGCTTCAGCATCAACTTCCACCATAACCCATGAGTCAGGCACCATTAAGACTCTGGACCTATGTGAGCTTCAGCCTAAGCCCATCTTTGGCAGAGATACCTCATTCCTGTCAAAGGCTGCCAAAAGATACTTCCAAGGTGGTTTACAGGCAATAAAGAGATCAAGGGAAAACCAAACAGGTCAGTGCTGAGCAAAGTGATGTTGGGCCACAGAAGGCAGCACTCTAAAGGCCACTCACATTTCCCCACTGATTTTGAGTGTTTGTTCGAAGCAGGAGCTGGGAAAGGGAGGTTTCAATAAGTGCTAAAAAGCAGCAGCAGGAGTGGGCTGCGCAACAGGGATCCCAGAGAGCAAGAACTGGTTCGCCACTGATCTCAAAAGCAAAGGAAAGCAGCCTTCCAGCCGGCTCCCCCAATGCCATCCCACCCCTGGGCACTAATCCCATTGATTACCGAGAATCAGCTGAGCAGGGACTATGGGCACAGTAAGAAGCAAGAAGCTGCAAACAGAGCCCTTTGCCAGCATACGCAGTGCATGTTTAAAGCTAAGCACCACTTGCCTTCATCCTTCCAAGCACTGTAATATTATGCCTAAAAGTACCATTGAGCCAATATATTCCTCCCCCACGAGTTTAGTGAGAGGGAGCTGCAGGAGGTGGTGTGGAGCAAACAATTCTGCCCAGCATGTCCTTCCCCTTCCCAACACAGCACCAGCCCCTTCACAACCACCTCCCCCTCCACCGTTCTCCATCTCCTCCAAGGCAAATGAGAACAAGAGGCATTTTATTCCCCGACAGCTCAATAGCATCAGAGGAGGAAACACCTACACAGCTACAGAAAGTGTTAGTATAATCTCAGCTGGTAATGGCTTTCTGGAGGAGACGCAAATGGAGAGGAACAGACTGCTAATGCCAGTATTTGCCAAAGACATTAAAGGTTACATCCCTCAAAAGCATATATCACAGCTGCACATCCATGCTGCTGATAAAAATATGGCAATTCATTGACGGAGTAGTCAGACTCCACTTCTCAAGGAGCTGGAGATTGTACCATATGCTGCATCAAATGTAATTTCCCCCTGATTTGCAGGAAAGCTTCCTAAAGGCACATTATAAGCTATTACTGGCTAGTCTGGAAGCAGAAGCCTTGCTGACCAGATTTAATCAGCTTTCTAGCATTTGTTAAAAAGCTGGATCATCAACATGGGTGTTATGTTGAAATATCTTCTGTTTCCTCCATAAATCTGGTGTCTATTAAATCATCTGATGACCTGACAGATTCAAATCATTACGTTCCTCCTTGTTGGTGCTTTAGCTCACACGTCTCAAGGAGCGTGAGCTGGATTCTGTCAGCCCATGCATCAGCATCAATTTGAACTCACTTCCAAGTGAAGACTCTTTATTATTAGCAACAGAGCCAGGAAAGACACAGCTTGAATATTAGATCCCAGATGGAGTCAAAGTTGGCAGGCAGAAAAGCCAGCTTTCTGCTTCCAATCTGAACACACTCAATGCAGAGCCATTGAGTGGCAATAAGGACAAAGCCCCACGATGCCATTTGACACTTTGCAGCACATTGTTGTCCTTTTTAACTGACAAATACCCCCACACAGTGCCACCAACTGCTAACTAGAACCTATTTATACCATCCAGACCTGTTTTGCAGAGGATACAGCCAGCACATTACTAGACATCCTCTCAAACCAAAGGAATATTATCAGCTTCCACTATTTCACACTTCAGGACATAGTTTCTTCCTCCTGTTCAGAGTTCCCTCGCAGCACAAACACAGTTGGTTAGCTTTGAGAGAATGGCAGTAGTATAATTTTAGTCTCATTGTTTCTAGCTGCTGTTTTAGGCTGTGACAGTGATGGATGCTGTTATATTTTTAATTGTAAGACATTTCATCCCAGAGCTCACACAGAGCTCGCACAAAACAGATCTGATATTGCTGGATTCTACTACAGCAAGGATCATAAACAGCCTTTGGCTACACTCAGGCAGAAAACATGCGGTACATCCTTCCACAAAGGCTTAATACACAATCTCCCCCTCGCCATCCAGTATCTCATCTCCACCATTCAGCATATACAAATCACAGCTGCAATGTCAGAGAATGAAATCTTCAGCAATGAGACTGCCCAAAGCCTAAAGCCTTTGCAAAGAGCTGCTCCACAGCAGTGTTCACTCATGTGAGAGATTTACATTCACAAAGACCACAAAACAAAAGACCTTCTGGAGGAGGTACCAGCTTCTGCCCGAGGTCCTGCAGCACAAGGCAGCTGGTCTGGGACACAGCACATGTAAACACCAGCATCTTGCTGTCCCAGTAAGGTGCTGCTGTTCAGAGTAATTGCATTTGCTCAGCATGGCTGAACTGGCAGCAGAAGGCATGTCTTAAGAGGAGGCTAATATAAATACCATCCTGAGTGCTGTGCCTCTCTCAGTAATAATCTCATAAAGAGCCATGTAACAAAATCAAGACAGCCAGCATGGAAATCTCCAGATACTTAAAGGCAACACCTCAGCATGCACAGCAAAGGCAGCAGATTGCCTGTGGCCTTCCTGCTGCTCTGCTCCTCCTCTGTTCCATCACTGCTGATCAGCAGTGCCCATCGATCACTGATTTAGACAGAGCTGTGCTGTCCCAGCAGTGTGTTGAGCTACTTCTGGGCCTTCCAAGAGCCAGTCTGTTAGTGGTTTAATATCAGGTAATAAACCCTCCAGCAGGCAAGCTCATCTGCTTTGCAAGGGGAGGGAGAACTCAGACTCCTGCTTTCCCCTCTCACCTTCTCAAAGTGCCTGCAACAAGGGGATCTGAAGCAAACATCTTCATTCCGCACGTTAGGAGGAGCTGGACTTTACAGACACAACGTTGGCAGCACGTGGAACTGCCCTCAGAACAAGGAAATGATGCTTTTTTCAGAGAGGCCTCTTCAACTTATTGTGTGGGATTCACTGGTTTAAAAGACAACAGCCACTATGTGCTCATAACCCCCACACTTGTCAACCAGTGTCACCTTCTCTTTCACTACCAGGCTCTCTGCAAACAAAGTCTCCTGTGGCAGAAGTCACTACACCAGCATTAAGAACATGATATTAACTAGGAAAGATCAGTTATTGACAACAAAGCCCCAACAATAGGCATGCACTAACCCACAGCTTTACAACCCATCAGAAAAGAGACATTCCTTCCTGCTGGAATTGCTGTGTATGGATTACTCTGTTAATGGAGACAGCATTATTGAGGAGTTAGTGCACTCAGGCAATACCAGGCTCTGTTCCAAGCTTCACTGCTTATCCTTTGGACAAATTACTTTGATTCTCTGTGCCTCAGTCACTGCACATCCAAGACAGTGACAAACTTCACCTGCTTTTTAAAGCTACTTCCTCCTGTCTCGCTCTGTAAGGGCAAAGTAATAAAGTACATGAACCACAACACTGAAAACCATTAGTACTGGACCTGCATTTTATTTCTTTAAAATCACATTAGCCAGAAGTATCACCAAAAAATGACTATGATAAAAATATAGCACAATTTCCTCTATGAATAAACGTAGCTTGCTCTCTGAATTCCACCTATAAACACCTAAAAGGTTTATAAGGCCTGTGCAGGAACTGCAGATCAACCTATATCTCTGTTAAATAAACCCTCCAAAGAATTTGGAGTTCCTATGCTCTGTTAGGAAAGGAGATGGAGGCAGCAGAGAGACAAGAGGTTGCTGCTGGACTGCATAGCTTAAAAGAACCCAAGGTCACAGTGTCCTGGGCAGTTCCAGGAAGCAGGAAGTGCAAGAGGAGAGCCTCACAATAACACAGCAGGAAAGGAAGCTCCATCCAGCAGGTACAGAATAAACCAAAGGTAAAAATGTTGCAGGAGATTCTCCAAGAAAAATTACAAATGAAACAAGTCAAACCCAATCAAAACAAACTTCAGGTCCGGAAAGAACAACAGAACAAGACAAGACAAAACCAAACCAGGTAAAGCAACAGCTATAAACTACCCCATCTCTGTCATACGGAGGGGGACAGCAGCCACAGGCTGGTTTTACAGTTCAAAACTTTCATGTTATCCAAAGGAATCCAACTCCCTGTAGGAGATTCAATGCCAAGGTTTGGGACCAAGCTTTAAAGAAGTCCTTCCCCTCCGAAGCACATTTTCCAGTGTCCATCATTGAAATATTACATCCTCACATGCACTGTGCAGTCTTGAACACCAACTACGTTTGTTGCTTACTCTGTGAGGAGGTTGTTTTCAATTCAAAGAACACCACTGATGCCAAATTCCTACACAAACCAGATCACATTTAAATTGCATTTCAAAACCAGTTCCCAATGTTTCTAACACATAGAAACTTCTACAGGCCTTATTAAAACCAGATACTAAAACAACTTATCAAGATACAAACCATTCAAAACCAGAACCATTAACAACAACTGTAAATGCAGAACAAGAACCAGCACAGTCCCTCAGCAGCAAAATCAAACATGACAAGGCCTTGACAGGGCAACACTGCAAGTGGTCAGGAATGCTCTGGAAACAGTGGTGTTTGGCCAAGTTCTTGTTCACCCTCTGTGCAAGGCTGTACCTTTGGGTAGGTTTCTTGTTGGACCTTGGGTCATTTCTGCAAAAGGTAAGTAAAACAGTTAAAACACACACACAACAGGAGCATAGTGAGAGGATGGAACAGCATCTTCTCTGACAAAGCCTGCCCCTTTCTCTGGGGCTTGCAGCTGGTACCTAATGTTCTTGTTAGGAGGTTTTAGATGGGAAACCACATTCTAAGCAAGAACCTAGGTAAGTACCAACATGAAAGTTTAAAGACTGTCCTTTGAACTGCCCTGTGCTTTAATACTTCCTCTGCAAAGCTCTTCCTCCCTGGCCCAGCGGAGAAGGCTGAAGGCTCAACTACACAGCAGCCTAGAGCAGCAGCAAGTTGTTCTCACCAAGTGCTATCCACGTTAAACACTCACGTGCTCCATCTAAGCACATTCTGATTTAACAAGACAAAACCCCACAAACTTTAAGCAGTTCTACAGCAACAAGATTAAAAACCCAATTACATTCCAAGGAGCTTGGTTATCTCCAGGCCTCAGAGTGTTACAAAGCTTTTCCACATCATTAGAGGCTGCTTTGCTCCTCCTGCATTTTGAAAAGCAACAACTCTGCTACCTCATTGCTTCGTTATTCATGCACAAGCAACAGCATCACTCAGGAAATGGCATTTCTAAACTGCAGACCCATCTGAAGGAGCACAAACTGCAAAACCACTCTCAGAACAGTTGGTTTGGAGAAGGAGCATCTGGCTGGCACAAGGCTGGCACATCCACAACACTGAGAGCTTTATTTCTACAGCAGTTGCTCAGCAAGAGCAGCCGCTGACCAGACAGGTCTCAAGCCAGCAAATCAACTTGTTCATGCCAACAACTGGGGAGAGATACCTGGATTACATCCCACATCTACTTACTGTGAATTCAGAAAGGCTGTGTCCTGCCTGGATCATACAAGCTGCTCCCAAGAGGCCTTTAGAGTTACATGGGTCACACAGCAACTAACCCTTACTCATGACTCAAGCACTCCAGTACTATTGGTCTTACAGCTCTGTGTACACAAACCAAGCACTTCTACTCAAAAGAGCAGCTCTGGAAGCCTCACACAGTGAACCTTTGGTAAGAGATGGCTCAGCAGAATGCAAGAATCCTTGAATTTATAGCATAAAGTATTAAACAACCAGTAACTCCAACCTCACTGACGTGTTCTACATCTGCTCACCCAGAGCAGGTACTACAGCTCAGGGAAAGGCAACTTCCCTGCAATACTGCCCTTGCTGAAGTCCACTATCTCAGGGTGCTCTCAGTGCAGAACAGGGTGTGTGTCCTTGCCCGGTCACAACTCAATGATTTTTCCATGTGGTGAATGGAATCATGGTTCTCTGTAATGCTGCTTCCTTCCCAGGAAACAGTCATTTGAGCAAATCCAGGTCTCCTCCATAAACTGCAGTTCCCAGCTTTTAGTTACCCAAAGGAATAACTTCTTGTCAAAAGAAAAACAAAGAGATACTTCTAGAAGAGATTTCAAAGTGTTCTTGAGAAATCCATGGCTTTGGGCTGCATTGTTTAGGAAGCACGCCAGGGCAGCTAACAAAGGACAAACTCTCCCTGTCATGTGCCAGTTCACAGTGTCTGCAATGAGCTGATGCAAGATGTGGTTAGGAGAAATCACAACTTTCCACAAATTCCCAGCCTTCCTACATGCCATCCCCCTCCTCATCTCTGAGTCACAGCTGAAGTGGGTGCACCCTTCACCCCTGCAACTGAAGGAAGATAAGAAGTTGTGCAAACCATCACCATGACTCACAAGGACTTCACACCAGTAAGAGGCTGGAGCTCCTCTATGAGAAGCAAAGTCCCAGGAGCAGATTAATGCTGTCAAATATTTGGAGAGCCTTTATCTCAGTGCCTCAGGTAACCCTCTAACCCAGAGCTGTGAGGGTAAGAATCCTTATGGCCATTACACATGAGGAAAGGAGACAGTGACACCCTGGATAAACTGAACTGCCATGTAGTAGACCTTAAAGCATTTTGGTTTCTTTCTCCTTGGGAACAGTGCATCCCACATCCTTCCACAACAGCTGAGACCAAACTACAGATTTAGAAGATCTCCAAGCAAGTTCCACTCTCATTTAGAAACTGGGAGCTGTGATTAATCTCAGCAAAAGCACCTGCAAACCAAAGCCATGGGGTTCATCACCAGAGAGGCCCCTGGACCTTCACTAGGGAGTACCTCACTCTATAAGCAGCTAAACTCCTCCCACCACTCCCCACACCAGAAGCTTCCCAGCTTTATCAGCTCCTACCCCACCCTTATCCCAAACCCCATCCAACATCCCCCTGAAATTAAGAGTTTGTAGGTGGACTTCATTTGCTTTGAAGTGAAATCTCCCTCCTGGGCTCAGCCATAAATGCAATTCCTCCTCTATGTCAGCACAGCTCCAGTCCTGCACCTTCCCTGCACGCTTTCCATCCCAGCAAAAGGAATTTGGGCAGGTAAAAACTCTTTTAAGATGAACAATTCTCCTCAGCCAGCTCAGTCCCAACCAGCAGAGCAAACTCTTTCCAGGCAGAGCCTGCTAGCACAGTGTTCATTTGTATTTCACAGATTTCTTTCTCCATATGTTCTCTCATACTAGGCTCCCTTTCCACCTCTTTAAACCTTGTGTGTTTGTGTTTTAAAAACACTGATCTTTGTTATTACACCAAGGTCAGATGGTCTGTGACTCTTTATAAGGTATTTCCTCTTCCCCCTTTGATTCAAGAGGGATCCAAGAAAGTAATTTATCAGTTTGTAAGCATCATAAACCTCCATCAAACCAACCAAGCCTCCAGGAGAGCTGCTGGCAGAAACACTTGGGGAAAGCAGTGGCTGAAGGCCAGGCAGGAGCTTGCTCAGCTTCCCAGGTCCCTGGGGGTGCACTCAAGAGTGTTCCTGCTCCAAAGAGCAGGAGAATACCTCGTCTGAGCAGCAGGTGGGGCAAGCACCGTCCCACAGGCACAACCGCGGTGTCAGTGGCCTGTGAAAGCAAACCTCCACAAAGGGTCTCCTCCAGAGGAGGCCATGAGGATGATCAGGGGCTGGAGCAGCTCCCGTATGGAGACAGGCTGAGAACATTGGGGCTGTTGAGCCTGGAGAAGAG